>JAVLUX010000015.1:44434007-44439007 GCA_032164185.1 Moxostoma hubbsi
ACTACACCAGCAGTCCAGTGAAGACTAAAACTGTCACAGGTGCGCACACACACACACTCACACACACTATATACACACGCGCACACACACACACACACACACTATACTCACACACACTATACACACACACACTATACACTCACACTATACTCACACACACTATATACACACACGCGCACACACACACACACACACTATACTCACACACACTATACACACTCACACTATACTCACACACACTATATACACACACACACTATACACACACACTATACTCACACTATACTCACACACACTATATTCACACACTATACTCACACACTATACACACACACACTATACACACACACACTATACACACACACACTATACTCACACACACTATACTCACACACACTATACTCACACACACTATACACACACACACTATACTCACACACACTATACACACACTATACTCACACTATACACACACACACTATACACACACACACACTATACACACACACACACTATACTCACACACACTATATTCACACACACTATACTCACACACTACTCACACACTATACTCACACTATACACACACACACACACACTATACTCACACACACTATACTCACACACACTATACTCACACATTATACTCACACACTATACACACACACACTATACACACACGCACTATACTCACACTATACACACACACACTATACTCACACACTATACTCACACACTATACACACACACACACTATACTCACACACACTATACACACACACTATACACACACACTATACACACACACACTATACTCACACACTATACACACACACACTATACACACACACACACTATACACACACACACTATACACACACACTATACTCACACACACACACTATACACACACACACTATACACACACACACTATACACACACACACTATACACACACACTATACTCACACACACTATACACACACACACACTATACTCACACACTATACTCACACACACTATACACACACACACACTATACACACACACACACTATACTCACACACACTATACACACACACACACACACACTATATTCACACACACTATACTCACACACTACTCACACACTATACTCACACTATACACACACACACACACACACACACACTATACTCACACACACTATACTCACACACTATACTCACACTATACACACACTATACTCGCACACTATACACGCACACAATACACACACGCACTATACTCACACTATACACACACACACTATACTCACACACACTATACACACACACACTATACTCACACACACTATACTCATACACACTATACTCACACACACTATACTCACACACTATACACACGCACACTCACTCACTATACACACGCACACTATACTCACACACTATACACACACACACTCACTCACTATACACACGCACACTATACTCACACACTATACTCACACACTATACACACACACACTATACTCACACACACACTATACTCACACACACACTATACTCACACACTATACACACACACTCACTCACACACTCACTCACTCACACACATATACACACACTCACACACTATACACACACACAGTATACACACACACACACACACACACACGTATACACACACACTCACACTCACACACACACATATACAAACACATACACGCACACACATCACACACACACAATGACACACTAACAAACACACACTAACACAGTCACGCACTCACACACATACTCACACACACACACACACACATACTCTCACACACACACACACACAGAACAGCGTCTCTATTGACACACAAAATCAAACTAAATTTGAGCTTCAGCAGCATCTCATGTTAAAAGGGTCTGACATCACTTCCTGTCTGTGTGATCCTCTCATGTTTCCATCATGTGTGTGTGTTTGTGTGTATGTGTGTGTTTATAGAGTCGAGGCCTCTCTCTGCTCCAGTGAAGGTTTTTCCATCATCTGAAGAAAGTCATTTGAGTCAAGAAGAACGAATGAAGAACCTGATAACACACACCTGGAACGCCGTCAAACGCCTCACACTGCAGGTAACACACACACACACACCTGGAACGCCGTCAAACGCCTCACACTGCAGGTAACACACACACACACTCACAGACTGACACACACACACACACACACACACACACACACACGCACACATCTTAACACACTTCAAAAACTTTTATCAGAGAGGAAATTCTGAGGAGCTTCTCAAACACTGCGCAGGCCAGTGATGTCACGTGTGTGTGTGTGTGTGTGTAAGTGTGTGTGTAGTGTGTCTGTGAGTGTGTGTGACAGAGTGTTTGTGTGAGTGAGTGTGTGTGAGTGAGTGTGTGTGTGTGTCTGTGAGTGTGTGTGTGTGAGTGTGAGTGTGTGTGACAGAGTGTTTGTGTGAGTGTGTGACGGAGTGTTTGTGTGTGTGTGTGTGGTGCGACACTAAACAAACGATCAAACGATATAATTAACCCACAGCACTGCGCTAATGACGCGTTCAGCAGAAATAAACTCTCCCGCTGCACAATTCAGCGTTTATTTACCATCATTACCACCTCAACCCCAAACCCAGCAGAACCTGCCCACTTCTGGAGGCACTGGCAGGAATGTGTGAGAGTGTTTGTGTGTGTAAGGGTGTGTTTGGGAATGTCCACAAACACGTTGATTCCAGAAATGTGCAGCATAGCATCCGTTTCATCACGCGGCGCTGGTGACTCGTTCAGTTCCGCCGCTACATGCGTGCAGCTCCTGCTCGTCCAGAAACGTCTCCGTTCTCGTTCAGCGTTCAGTGTCCGCCGATTACTGTCATCGAAACAGTATTGAACACCCCTTAACACCATGTCAAATCAACCAAAGTCAGAAACTCTTTTTTTTATATACTGTAAGTAACAAAGACTCATGCACTAAATAGGGAGCAAGGGAGCATCCTATAGCTCTCCTATAACTGTTCTGAGACCAGTGCAGACAGACAGCACACTGGAGGTTAAGTCATGCACTAAATAGGGAGCAAGGGAGCATCCTTTAGCTCTCCAATAACTGTTCTGAGACCAGTGCAGACAGACAACACACTGGAGGTTAAGTCATGCACTAAATAGGGAGCAAGGGAGCATCCTATATCTCTCCTATAACTGTTCTGAGACCAGTGCAGACAGACAGCACACTGGAGGTTAAGTCATACACTAAATAGGGAGCAAGGGAGCATCCTATAGCTCTCCTATAACTGTTCTGAGACCAGTGCAGACAGACAGCACACTGGAGTTTAAGTAATGCACTAAATAGGGAGCAAGGGAGCATCCTATAGCTCTCCTATAACTGTTCTGAGACCAGTGCAGACAGACAGCACACTGGAGTTTAAGTAATGCACTAAATAGGGAGAAAGGGAGCATCCTATAGCTCTCCTATAACTGTTCTGAGACCAGCGCAGACAGACAGCACACTGGAGGTTAAGTCATGCACTAAATAGGGAGCAAGGGAGCATCCTATAGCTCTCCTGTAACTGTTCTGAGACCAGTGCAGACAGACAGCACACTGGAGGTTAAGACATGCACTAAATAGGGAGCAAGGGAGCATCCTATAGCTCTCCTGTAACTGTTCTGAGACCAGTGCAGACAGACAGCACACTGGAGGTTAAGTCATGCACTAAATAGGGAGCAAGGGAGCATCCTATAGCTCTCCTATAACTGTTCTGAGACCAGTGCAGACAGACAGCACACTGGAGGTTAAGTCATGCACTAAATAGGGAGCAAGGGAGCATCCTATAGCTCTCCAATAACTGTTCTGAGACCAGTGCAGACAGACAGCACACTGGAGGTTAAGTCATGCACTAAATAGGGAGCAAGGGAGCATCCTTTAGCTCTCCAATAACTGTTCTGAGACCAGTGCAGACAGACAGCACAGTGGAGGTTAAGTCATGCACTAAATAGGGAGCAAGGGAGCATCCTATAGCTCTCCTATAACTGTTCTGAGACCAGTGCAGACAGACAACACACTGGAGGTTAAGTCATGCACTAAATAGGGAGCAAGGGAGCATCCTATAGCTCTCCTGTAACTGTTCTGAGACCAGTGCAGACAGACAGCACACTGGAGGTTAAGACATGCACTAAATAGGGAGCAAGGGAGCATCCTATAGCTCTCCTATAACTGTTCTGAGACCAGTGCAGACAGACAGCACACTGGAGGTTAAGTCATGCACTAAATAGGGAGCAAGGGAGCATCCTATAGCTCTCCAATAACTGTTCTGAGACCAGTGCAGACAGACAGCACACTGGAGGTTAAGTCATGCACTAAATAGGGAGCAAGGGAGCATCCTATAGCTCTCCTATAACTGTTCTGAGACCAGTGCAGACAGACAACACACTGGAGGTTAAGTCATGCACTAAATAGGGAGCAAGGGAGCATCCTATAGCTCTCCTGTAACTGTTCTGAGACCAGTGCAGACAGACAGCACACTGGAGGTTAAGACATGCACTAAATAGGGAGCAAGGGAGCATCCTATAGCTCTCCTATAACTGTTCTGAGACCAGTGCAGACAGACAGCACACTGGAGGTTAAGTCATGCACTAAATAGGGAGCAAGGGAGCATCCTATAGCTCTCCAATAACTGTTCTGAGACCAGTGCAGACAGACAGCACACTGGAGGTTAAGTCATGCACTAAATAGGGAGCAAGGGAGCATCCTATAGCTCTCCTGTAACTGTTCTGAGACCAGTGCAGACAGACAGCACACTGGAGGTTAAGTCATGCACTAAATAGGGAGCAAGGGAGCATCCTATATCTCTCCTATAACTGTTCTGAGACCAGTGCAGACAGACAGCACACTGGAGGTTAAGTCATGCTCTAAATAGGGAGCAAGGGAGCATCCTATATCTCTCTATGCAGTTAGGTGCGTTCACTCCTAATATCTGATCTAAAGTTCAGTTTCAGGCTGCAGATGATGTTTGGATCAAC
>JAVLUX010000015.1:44444007-44456507 GCA_032164185.1 Moxostoma hubbsi
AAAGTTATTCTCTGCTCAGTTAAACTTTGAGTCACGTAGTGAATCTGGCTCTAGTGTGTCTCATTGTTTTGTTTATCCGCGCACAAACACAAGTTGATTTGCGTGTTTAGTTTGATGTGTAGCGTGACGTCTGGTAACGTGAGATCACACGTGTTTGTTTTGGTCGGCTCACAGCTGCCAGCGCTCATCATTGCTGCTTTATGGAGCATCTTTTGTTTTGCCGAACGTGAAATCAATATTGACCTATCTGAACACACATCTACAAGCGCTGTGATTGCTGTGTTCTGATTGGCTGCTGTTCTTGTCCGCTCCGTCGGCTGATGCAGAAACTCATGTGAAATAATAACAGTGTAAAACAAACTGCAGAAGCAGAACTGCAGCAGTAACATCTGAATCACATACCACCAGTCGCTCTTATCACAACCTGTCTGTCTGCCTGCCTGTCTGCCTGTCTGCCTGCCTGCCTGCCTGCCTGTCTGTCTGCCTGCCTGCCTGCCTGCCTGCCTGCCTGCCTGCCTGCCTGTCTGTCTGTCTGCCTGTCTGTCTGCCTGTCTGCCTGTCTGTCTGTCTGCCTGCCTGTCTGCCTGTCTGTCTGTCTGTCTGCCTGTCTGCCTGTCTGCCTGCCTGCATGTCTGTCTGTCTGCCTGCCTGCCTGTCTGTCTGCCTGTCTGTCTGCCTGTCTGCCTGTCTGCCTGCCTGTCTGTCTGCCTGTCTGCCTGTCTGTCTGTCTGCCTGTCTGCCTGTCTGCCTGCCTGCATGTCTGTCTGTCTGCCTGCCTGCCTGCCTGTCTGCATGTCTGCATGTCTGTCTGTCTGCCTGCCTGTCTGCCTGTCTGCCTGTCTGCATGTCTGTCTGTCTGCCTGTCTGCCTGCCTGCCTGCCTGTCTGTCTGCCTGTCTGCATGTCTGTCTGTCTGCCTGCCTGCCTGCCTGTCTGCCTGTCTGCCTGCCTGTCTGCATGTCTGCCTGCCTGTCTGCCTGCCTGCCTGCCTGTCTGTCTGTCTGCCTGCCTTTCTGTCTGTCTTCAGTTTCAGCTGCTTTATTGGCATGGCAAAGATTTGTTTTGCTAAAGCAATGTAACGGTGCAAAACAACAGAAGAGAAACATCAAAAGACGAAATATACAGAATCAAATCAAAAGATTAATGAACAACAGAATACAACAAATCTGTCTGTCTCTCTTCTATCGATTAATAACTGTGTGTGTGAAGTGCTGCCAGAACAAAGACCCACAGCTGTGTGTGTGTGTGTGTGTTTTATGTGTGTGTGAGTGTGTGTTTTATATATGCGTGTGTGTGTGTTTTATATATGCGTGTGTGTGTGTTTTATATATGTGTGTGTGTGTGTGTGTGTGTGTATGTGAGATTGTGCTGTTTTGCACTGACATCAGTATATTTAGACTATAATGACGTTATGCATGTCATGTTTTAGGATCATGAATGTTCTGTAACTTGTGGATTAATGTGTTTGAAGTGACATTTGATATGTTTGATAAATGAATCATGAGATATTAATCAGTGCGATGTCACAGTAATCTACAGATTAAAATATCAACAAGTGGTTTGTTTACGTTACATTAAAAACACATTTTTGTTCTTGATGTAAATTGATGCATTAAATGATTTACAGTGAAGACATTTACATGCTCCAATTGAATATTTCTGTTTAATCGTTGTGTGTGTGTGGCGTGTTCAGTTTAAGACTGAGGAGTGTGTCTCATCTTGTTGTTGTTTACTTCGAACTCTCAAGCTTCATTATTTACCTTCATTTAACCAGTGAGTCAGAACAGAATCCTTATTTACCATATCAGGGTTAAGAAGGGTTTCTTAAGCATTATGTGGATGTTGATGTTTGCTAATAATAGCATGAAGCACAATGTGCCGCGGCGCTCCAGTGTTAGCAGACACTTCACCGCGGCACTCCGTGTGTGTCCCACAGGTTCAGCTGCTGTATGGATTATGGTGTAGATGGAGTCAGATTCTCAGTGTTTTTGAACGGATGCAGAACAGAGGAAGTCACAGACAGTCATCAGGGTTCACCGACTCCACAGCGCCACCTGCAGGACCGTCCTCACCTGTCCAGAGCAGTGTGGGCACCGTCCCACCCGACACCAGCACCTACAGCCCGTCAGCTGACCTGGGCTCTCCTACAGAGGTCACACACACACACACACACACACACACTGAATGAAACAGAATGTAAGAGTCTCTAGAGGCATTTTAATAGATGAACTGTTTGTAACTTGACACACTTAAACTGTGAGAACTGCGTAAAACACTTTCAGTAAAGCAGAGACAGCTTTTGTGTCTGAGGGAGGTGTGTGTGTGTGTGATTACACTAGTGTGTGTGTGTGTGTGTGTGTGTGTGTGTGTGTGTGTGTGTGATTACACTAGTGTGTGTGTGTGTGTGTGTGTGTGTGTGTGATTACACTAGTGTGTGTGTGTGTGTGTGTGTGATTACACTAGTGTGTGTGTGTGTGTGTGTGTGTGTGATTACACTAGTGTGTGTGTGTGTGTGTGTGTGTGTGTGTGTGATTACACTAGTGTGTGTGTGTGTGTGTGATTACACTAGTGTGTGTGTGTGTGTGTGTGTGATTACACTAGTGTGTGTGTGTGTGTGTGATTACACTAGTGTGTGTGTGTGTGTGTGATTACACTAGTGTGTGTGTGTGTGTGTGTGTGTGTGTGATTACACTAGTGTGTGTGTGTGTGATTACACTAGTGTGTGTGTGTGTGTGTGTGATTACACTAGTGTGTGTGTGTGTGTGTGATTACACTAGTGTGTGTGTGTGTGTGATTACACTAGTGTGTGTGTGTGTGTGTGTGTGTGTGATTACACTAGTGTGTGTGTGTGTGTGTGTGTGTGATTACACTAGTGTGTGTGTGTGTGTGTGTGTGTGTGTGATTACACTAGTGTGTGTGTGTGTATGTGTTTGTGTGTGATTACACTAGTGTGTGTGTGTGTGTGTGTGTGTGTGTGATTACACTAGTGTGTGTGTGTGTGTGTGTGTGTGTGTTTACACTAGTGTGTGTGTGTGTGTGTGTGTGTGTGATTACACTAGTGTGTGTGTGTGTGTGTGTGTTTACACTAGTGTGTGTGTGTGTGTGTGTGTGTGTGTGTGTTTACACTAGTGTGTGTGTGTGTGTGATTACACTAGTGTGTGTGTGTGTGTGTGATTACACTAGTGTGTGTGTGTGTGTGATTACACTAGTGTGTGTGTGTGTGTGTGTGTGTTTGATTACACTAGTGTGTGTGTGTATGTGTGTGATTACACTAGTGTGTGTGTGTGTGTGATTACACTAGTGTGTGTGTGTGTGTGTTTGATTACACTATTGTGTGTGTGTGTGTGTGTTTGATTACACTAGTGTGTGTGTAGTGTGTGTGTGTTTGATTACACTAGTGTGTAGTGTGTGTGTGTGTGTGTGTGATTACACTAGTGTGTGTGTGTGTGTGTTTGATTACACTATTGTGTGTGTGTGTGTGTGTGTGTTTGATTACACTAGTGTGTGTGTAGTGTGTGTGTGTTTGATTACACTAGTGTGTAGTGTGTGTGTGTGTGTGTGTGTGATTACACTAGTGTGTGTGTGTGTGTGTGTGATTACACTAGTATGTGTGTGTGTGTGATTACACTAGTGTGTGTGTGTGTGTGTGTGTCTTTGATTACACTAGTGTGTGTGTGTGTGTGTCTTTGATTACACTAGTGTGTGTGTGTGTGTGTTTGATTACACTAGTGTGTGTGTGTGTGTGTGTGTGTGTGTTTGATTACACTAGTGTGTGGTGTGTGTGTTTGATTACACTAGTGTGTGTGTGTGTGTGTGTGTGTGTGTGTGTGTTTGATTACACTAGTGTGTGTGTGTGATTACACTAGTGTGTGTGTGTGTGTGTGTGTGTGTGTGTGTTTGATTACAGTTGTGTGTGTGTGTGTTTGATTATGTAGTGTGTGTGTTTGTGTGTGTGTCTTTGATTACACTAGTGAGTGTGTGTGTGTGTGTGTCTTTGATTACACTAGTGTGTGTAGTGTGTGTGTGTGTTTGATTACACTAGTGTGTGTGTGTGTGTGTGTGTGTTTGATTACACTAGTGTGTGTGTGTGTGTGTTTGATTACACTAGTGTGTGTGTGTGTGTGTGTGTGTTTGATTACACGTGTGTGTGTGTGTGTGTGTGTGTGTTTGATTACACTAGTGTGTGTGTGTGTGTGTGTGTCTTTGATTACACTAGTGTGTGTGTGTTTGTTTGATTACACTAGTGTGTGTGTGTGTGTGTGTGTGTGTGTGTTTGATTACACTAGTGTGTGTGTGTGTGTGTGTGTGTTTGATTACACTAGTGTGTGTGTGTGTGTGTGTGTGTGTTTGATTACACTAGTGTGTGTGTGTTTGATTACACTAGTGTGTGTGTGTGTGTGTTTGATTACACTAGTGTGTGTGTGTGTGTGTGTGTGTTTGATTACACTAGTGTGTGTGTGTGTTTGATTACACTAGTGTGTGTGTGTGTGTGTGTGTGTGTGTGTGTGTTTGATTACACTAGTGTGTGTGTGTGTGTGTGTTTGATTACACTAGTGTGGGTGTGTGTGTGTGTGTGTTTGATTACACGTGTGTGTGTGTGTGTGTGTGTGTGTTTGATTACACTAGTGTGTGTGTGTGTCTTTGATTACACTAGTGTGTGTGTGTTTGTTTGATTACACTAGTGTGTGTGTGTGTTTGATTACACTAGTGTGTGTGTGTGTGTGTGTGTGTGTGTTTGATTACACTAGTGTGTGTGTGTGTGTGTGTGTGTTTGATTACACTAGTGTGTGTGTGTGTGTGTGTGTTTGATTACGTGTGTGTGTGTGTGTGTGTGTGTGTGTTTGATTACACTAGTGTGTGTGTGTGTGTGTCTTTGATTACACTAGTGTGTGTGTGTTTGTTTGATTACACTAGTGTGTGTGTGTGTGTGTGTGTGTTTGATTACACTAGTGTGTGTGTGTGTGTGTGTGTGTGTGTGTTTGATTACACTAGTGTGTGTGTGTGTGTGTGTGTGTTTGATTACACTAGTGTGTGTGTGTGTGTGTGTGTTTGATTACACTAGTGTGTGTGTGTGTGTGTGTTTGATTACACTTGTGTGTGTGTGTGTGTGTGTGTGTTTGATTACACTTGTGTGTGTGTGTGTGTGTGTGTTTGATTACACTAGTGTGTGTGTGTGTGTGTGTTTGATTACACTAGTGTGTGTGTGTGTGTGTCTTTGATTACACTAGTGTGTGTGTGTGTGTGTGTTTGATTACACTAGTGTGTGTGTGTGTGTGTGTGTGTTTGATTACACTAGTGTGTGTGTGTGTGTGTGTGTGTGTGTGTTTGATTACACTAGTGTGTGTGTGTGTGTGTGTGTGTGTGTGTTTGATTACACTAGTGTGTGTGTGTGTGTGTGTGTGTGTGTGTTTGATTACACTAGTGTGTGTGTGTGTGTGTTTGATTACACTAGTGTGTGTGTGTGTGTGTGTGTGTGTGTGTGTGTTTGATTACACTAGTGTGTGTGTGTGTGTGTGTGTGTGTGTTTGATTACACTAGTGTGTGTGTGTGTGTGTGTGTGTGTGTGTGTGTGTTTGATTACACTAGTGTGTGTGTGTTTGATTACACTAGTGTGTGTGTGTGTGTGTGTGTGTGTTTGATTACACTAGTGTGTGTGTGTGTGTGTGTGTGTGTGTGTGTGTTTGATTACACTAGTGTGTGTGTGTGTGTGTGTGTGTGTGTGTGTGTGTGTGTGTGTGTGTTTGATTACACTAGTGTGTGTGTGTGTGTGTGTGTGTGTGTGTGTGTGTGTGTGTGTTTGATTACACTAGTGTGTGTGTGTGTGTGTGTGTGTGTGTGTTAGGTTCTCACTGATGAGAGCCGACACACTTAACAGTTCAAATAAACCTGGAGGAATTCCACCGTAGACCTAAACTGAGTGTGTATTTTAACAAGTCTCTCTCTCTCTCTCTCTCTCTCTCTCTTTAGGGTGATTCAGTGCACACCGAGGAGCCAGTTGTGTGCGAGTCTATGACTCTGGAACAGAAGACGTGCAGCTTCAGTGGTGCGAGTGGAAAGTTTAGTGTTTGGATGCAGTGGATGCTGCCTAAACTCACATTGAAACTCTTCTCAACTGACCACACCTCCAAAAACAACGGTACTGATCAGACCACCCAAACACAAATCACTTTTTACTCTAGTGCAGTGGTTCTCAAACTTTTTACACCAAGTACCACCTCAGAAAATATTTGGTTCTCCAAGTACCACCATAACCACCAACATTAAAATACAGTAGTAGTAGGCCTAACTATTCAGCTACAGTTATGCACAGCTCAAAAACCAGGCAGTTTTATTTATAATAAGAACATTTATTATTGTCAGCCACTTTGAACATTGTAACAACACAGTTTTAACATCAACACTGCACTCTGCTGCTTACATAGAGGTAAATAAAATACACATTAAATAATGATTAAATTCAAATGTATTGCACCTAAAAGTGAAATAAAAACAGTACTTAAAGGTTAAATTAAAATGTATTGCTTCAGTTCATCACATTTTCGCAAAAAAAAATAAAAATAATAATAATAATAATAATAATAATCCACTGGCTTGTCCTTCAGCGCCGTGTGTGCGATGGTTTCATGAACTTTGCCGCACACTGCGGCCTGGGCTCTTCCTCTCTCCCGCTCCAAATAAATCCAAATTTGATATAGTTTGGGTCATAATTTCTCACTATTTTGTAGCGTTTGCTGCTGCTAGCAGATGCTCTGGGGATATTAAAGTTGCCACTGTTAGCACCTGTGCTCGGTTCACTCTCGTCCTCTTCAGTTCTTGTACTTAGAAACATTCTCCTCCTGATCCGAACTTCTCTTGCCAGATTGAAGCCACGATAGCAGTTTTGAACTTTTCATAATTTTATCATCCACCTAACATTCATTTATATTTAACCTTTTCATAAAATTCCCTGCCCTCAAGTGTGCGTTTTTCAAGGCAACCGTTATAGAACGTATCACTTTATTGTTTCCATGGTGACGCGTCATTTCTTGTCACGTGACCACGGCCACTGAATGATTGATTATCTGCTTTTATTTCTTTTTTTATTCAAAATATTCACAAATTTGTTCGCTATACTATAGCATTACCTTTATAAACATCACCATTACAAACATCACCTTTATAATTATCACGTTAGTTGCAACCTGATTATAATGTATAGGAATATTATTGCCGCTTCCATAGACATCAGGGTGTATTTTACAAACTCTAAATATATTGTGTTTTTTAGTACTTATGTGAATTTAAAATGTCTGAAACCTAAAATAAACATTATGTGGATGAAAACACTGAATAGTTGTGAATGATATGACTCTGCTGAGCGCGTATGTCTCTGGCTCAGCCAACGCGCGAAAGCACAGTTTGAATTTATCAGTTGGTCAAGTCATGCACTCACCGTTCTACTCACACCGGTGTCATCGAAATTCAGTGATTCCTCTGCGTACCACTAGAGGAAGTCTGCGTACCACTAGTGGTACGCGTACCACACTTTGAGAACCACTGCTCTAGTGCTTACAGTCGTCTCTCTGAGAGGCCGATATACAGGGGTTGATATCTCTGCTGAGAGGCTTATATCTCATCTGAGATGCTGAATCATTCTCTAGGGGGCCGATATTTCCTTTGAGAGGCCAATAACTCATCTGGGAGGCTGATATCTCCTCTGAAAGACCCTGTATCTTTGGTCTCCAAGGCCTATCTCTTGTCCAAGAGGCTAATATCTCCCCAGAGAGGCCCACCTCTCCTCGAAGAGCCTGCTATTTGTACTGAGAGGCCAGTATCTTCTCTGTGAGGCCGATATCTCATCTGAGGCCTTTACCTCCCCCGAGAGGCAAATCTCTCCTCCGATCTCTCCTGCGAGAGGCCGATGTCTCCACTGACAGGCCGATACCTCCACTGAGAGGACGATGTCTCCACTGAGAGGACTATACCTCCACTGAGAGGCCGATGTCTCCACTGAGAGGCCGATGCCTCCACTGAGAGGCCGATGCCTCCACTGAGAGGACGATGCCTCCACTGAGAGGACGATGCCTCCACTGAGAGGACGATACCTCCACTGAGAGGCCGATACCTCCACTGAGAGGACGATGTCTCCACTGAGAGGACGATGTCTCCACTGAGAGGACTATACCTCCACTGAGAGGACTATACCTCCACTGAGAGGCCGATTTCTAAACTGAGAGGCCGACGTCTCCACTGAGAGGCCGATACCTGAGAGGACTATATCTCCACTGAGAGGCCGACGTCTCCACTGAGAGGCCGACGTCTCCACTGAGAGGACTATACCTCCACTGAGAGGACTATACCTCCACTGAGAGGCCGACGTCTCCTCTGAGATGCCCAAAACCACCTCTGAGAGGCCGATACCTCCACTGAGAGGTCCAAAACAACCACTGAGAGGACTATACCTCCACTGAGAGGCCGACGTCTCCACTGAGAGGACCAAAACCACCTCTGAGAGGCCGATATCTCCACTGAGAGGCCGATATCTCCACTGAGAGGCCGATACCTCCACTGAGAGGACTATACCTCCACTGAGAGGACTATACCTCCACTGAGAGGCCGATGTCTCCTCTGAGAGGACTATACCTCCACTGAGAGGACTATACCTCCACTGAGAGGCCGATGTCTCCTCTGAGAGGACTATACCTCCACTGAGAGGACTATACCTCCACTGAGAGGCTGATACCTCCACTGAGAGGCCGATGTCTCCTCTGAGAGGACTATACCTCCACTGAGAGGCCGATGTCTCCTCTGAGAGGACTATACCTCCACTGAGAGGACTATACCTCCACTGAGAGGCCGATACCTCCACTGAGAGGCCGATGTCTCCACTGAGAGGACTATACCTCCACTGAGAGGCCGATGTCTCCTCTGAGAGGACTATACCTCCACTGAGAGGACTATACCTCCACTGAGACGCCGATGTCTCCTCTGACAGGACTATACCTCCACTGAGAGGCCGATGTCTCCTCTGAGAGGACTATACCTCCACTGAGAGGCCGATGTCTACAACTGAGAGGACTATACCTCCACTGAGAGGACTATACCTCCACTGAGAGGACGATGTCTCCACTGAGAGGACGATGCCTCAACTGAGAGGACGATGCCTCCACTGAGAGGACTATACCTCCACTGAGAGGCCGATGTCTCCACTGAGAGGACGATGCCTCCACTGAGAGGACTATACCTCCACTGAGAGGACTATACCTCCACTGAGAGGCCGATACCTCCACTGAGAGGCCGATACCTCCACTGAGAGGCCGATGTCTCCACTGAGAGGACGATGTCTCCACTGAGAGGACTATACCTCCACTGAGAGGACTATACCTCCACTGAGAAGCCGATGTCTCCACTGAGAGGACTATACCTCCACTGAGAGGCCGATGTCTCCACTGAGAGGACGATACCTCCACTGAGAGGACTATACCTCCACTGAGAGGCCGATTTCTAAACTGAGAGGCCGACGTCTCCACTGAGAGGACTATACCTCCACTGAGAGGACTATACCTCCACTGAGACGCCGATGTCTCCTCTGAGAGGACTATACCTCCACTGAGAGGCCGATGTCTCCACTGAGAGGACTATACCTCCACTGAGAGGACTATACCTCCACTGAGAGGCCGATGTCTCCACTGAGAGGACGATACCTCCACTGAGAGGACGATACCTCCACTGAGAGGCCGATTTCTAAACTGAGAGGCCGACGTCTCCACTGAGAGGCCGATACCTGAGAGGACTATATCTCCACTGAGAGGACTATATCTCCACTGAGAGGACTATACCTCCACTGAGAGGCCGACGTCTCCACTGAGAGGACTATACCTCCACTGAGAGACCGATACCTCCACTGAGAGGACTATACCTCCACTGAGAGGACTATACCTCCACTGAGAGGCCCAAAACCACCTCTGAGAGGCCGATACCTCCACTGAGAGGTCCAAAACAACCACTGAGAGGACTATACCTCCACTGAGAGGCCGACGTCTCCACTGAGAGGACCAAAACCACCTCTGAGAGGCCGATATCTCCACTGAGAGGCCGATGTCTCCTCTGAGAGGACTATACCTCCACTGAGAGGACTATACCTCCACTGAGAGGCCGATGTCTCCTCTGAGAGGACTATACCTCCACTGAGAGGACTATACCTCCTCTGAGAGGACTATACCTCCACTGAGAGGCCGATACCTCCACTGAGAGGCCGATGTCTCCACTGAGAGGACTATACCTCCACTGAGAGGACTATACCTCCACTGAGAGGCCGATGTCTCCTCTGAGAGGACTATACCTCCACTGAGAGGACTATACCTCCACTGAGAGGACTATACCTCCTCTGAGAGGACTATACCTCCTCTGAGAGGACTATACCTCCACTGAGAGGCCGATGTCTCCTCTGAGAGGACTATACCTCCACTGAGAGGACTATACCTCCATTGAGAGGACTATACCTCCACTGAGACGCCGATGTCTCCTCTGAGAGGACTATACCTCCACTGAGAGGCCGATGTCTCCACTGAGAGGACTATACCTCCACTGAGAGGCCGATGTCTCCTCTGAGAGGACTATACCTCCACTGAGAGGCCGATACCTCCACTGAGAGGCCGATGTCTCCTCTGAGAGGACGATACCTCCACTGAGAGGCCGATGTCTCCTCTGAGAGGACGATACCTCCACTGAGAGGCCGATGTCTCCTCTGAGAGGACTATACCTCCACTGAGAGGCCGACGTCTCCACTGAGAGGCTGATACCTCCTCCAATCTCTCCTGCGAGGGGCCAGTCTTTCCTCAGAGAGGCTGATCTCTCCTCCGTGGGGATGATATCTTCACTGAGAAGACAGTATCTACAGTCTCCGAGGCTGAGAGGACAATATGTCCTCTGAGAGACCGAGCTCTTGTCTGAGATGCCGTTATCTCCTCCGAGGCTGATCTGTTGTCTTATGTGAAACGCTTTGGGAGCTGTTTGGAGCCGAAAACTGCATGCTGTTAAAATGTAAGAGCACAGAATGGAAGAACAGCAAGAGAGAGGTTTGAGGAAGGAAGAGTGAGCAGAGGTTATAGCACTGAAGCGCTTCAGAAGGACAGACACAGCAGCTTTGGTGATCTTAGACCTAATGTCGTGATTCTGTGATGTGCAGCTGTGAGCATGTTCTCTGAGGACCTGCGCCGCGGTGTGTGTGCGGAGAGTTTTTGTGATTGTGGAGCCCCTGAGGGATGGCGTGGGCTGTTGTTTGTTGTTGTTTTTCTCTGGGCTGTTTGGTGCTGAATGGATGTGTCGCCCCTTCAAACAGGAAACAGGAAGCAGCTATGCGCTCACAGGCCACAGGGAACGCAGCTGCATAGACAGAGAGCGAGCCGAGATTGGCATAATACTGACACGATCCATCAGTTGTGTGCACATCTCACACACAGTCTGACTGACCTCTGACCTGCTGATAGAGAACTGAAGCTTTCAAACACTGTCCTGCGGTCTCACATCCAGCTCAACATCTGTGTGTGTGTGTGTGTGTGTGTGTTCTCAGAGCTGTGTGTAATTGCAGAGCTGGAGGATCTGAGTGCATCAGTGGACGTTCAGGACGTTTATACGAAGGTGAAATGTAAAATGGGCAGCTTCCACATAGACCACTACAGACACAGGTGAGACAGACACATTCTTCACAAACTAAACTCTGCGTCAGGTGTGTGTGTCATGTGAAGGTGCAGGTGAGTTTGGGAGCAGAGAGATTTTAAAGTGTTTGTGAAGTGTTTGTGTCCGTGCAGAGCGAGTGGAGCGCTGCACGTGTTCATCCACAGCTTGTATGTGTTTTAGGCGTGCTGAACGCTGGCTCTATGAGGGAGTGATTCTGCAGTGCAGGGAGACGCCTGCGGTGAGAATATCGCCTGGGGTGACACGCGGCTCTGACACGCTCGTGACCGTTAATCTTCAACTGCTGGGTCTCGACACACACACACACACACACACACAACTGCTCTGTATTCAACATCACAATCATGGATCATCTGAAGGGTTAATGGGCTCGTTTCAAATGAATTGTTAAAACATGTTTACACCTGTGTAAGACGTGTCTCAGGTGATCCGATCACGTGTTCAGGCGAGACGCGACGCTCTTCATCAGACAAGATTCGGGAACTTCTCTTGCTTGTGTATGTATTATCGCTTTTCCCATTTCCAGATCCGACTTTTCTGTCCTTTTAAACTCGTGTTTAAGCACGGTGTTTGATTGACAGGTGTGGTACTTTAAATCTGGTCCCAAAATGTCTCCGACCCTTTTTAGACTGTGAAACTATCCCTGAGCACATGTGATCGGATCACACACACACACACATGGGTGGAAATGGCGACTGCATGATGAATACATTTGAACACGTGATGCTCAACATTTACACGTCAGTCACGTGTGATCGATGTTTAGAAAACACAAGAGATAATGACACACAATCACAACTGAACTGATTAATCAATTATTAATAG
>JAVLUX010000015.1:44466507-44479007 GCA_032164185.1 Moxostoma hubbsi
TCGACCTTCAGAGCATAAACATGGGTACAGCTCACTGGGACGACCTGCGACCTGAACGTGAGGGGTCGGTGGGCGGAGCTCCGTCAGAAGTGGAGAGAAGCTCCCAGAATCCCGCGCTGGAGTGGAACATGGCCAGCAGGTGAGCAGTGATCACCTCATGAATATTAATGTCACTTCATTTGCATGCTAGTCTTAGCTAATTGGTGTGTGTGTCTGTGTGTACTGTGTGTGTGTCTGTGTGTGTACTGTGTGTGTGTGTGTGTGTGTCTGTGTGTGTACTGTGTGTGTGTGTGTGTGTGTGTCTGTGTGTGTACTGTGTCTGTGTGTGTACTGTGTGTGTGTGTGTACTGTGTGTGTACTGTGTGTGTGTGTGTGTCTGTGTGTGTACTCTGTGTGTGTACTGTGTGTGTGTGTCTGTGTGTGTACTGTGTGTGTGTGTCTGTGTGTGTACTGTGTGTGTGTGTCTGTGTGTGTACTGTGTGTGTGTGTGTGTGTGTGTGTGTGTGTGTGTGTGTACTGTGTGTGTGTGTGTCTGTGTGTGTACTGTGTGTGTGTGTGTCTGTGTGTGTACTGTGTGTGTGTGTGTGTGTACTGTGTGTGTGTGTGTACTGTGTGTGTGTGTGTACTGTGTGTCTGTGTGTGTACTGTGTGTCTGTGTGTGTACTGTGTGTGTGTGTGTACTGTGTGTGTGTGTGTGTGTCTGTGTGTCTGTGTGTGTCTGTGTGTGTACTGTGTGTGTGTGTGTGTGTGTGTGTGTGTGTGTGTGTGTGTTTATTAGTGTCTGCACAGTCTTGTGCTTTATCATAATTATTAGACAGTTTAGGAATGAACACGCAGGTTTAACAGTTTAGTTTGTCACTGATATGTGACGCAGACAAGTCCAATATCACATGATCCCCTGACAGGAAATGGATTATCTGTCTGATAATGTTCGTTAACACTGAAAGCTGCTGAATGAGATGTTAGACTGTAATACAGTGTGTGTTCTCTCCTGTGAATCATGTGATCTCTCTGGCACCTGTTCAGGTAACTGGATCTTTAGCGGAAACGCTCCATTGGTGTGTCGGCAGTAATCCGCTGTAATCCAGCGCATGCAGGAATATCAGCAGCTTCTCTGTGTGATTGTTTTAATAGCAGCAGATGTGGCGATTAACACACCTTATAAAACACTGTGTTTGTTCTAATCACACGGTCCATGTGTGACAAGTGGAGCGTGGGAGCCTGCCATGAACATTTGATCTCTTGTGTGTGTGTGTGTGTGTGTGTGTGTGTGTGTGTGTGTGTGTGTGTGTGTGTGTGTGAGTGAGTGAGTGTTTGGCAGTGTGTGTGTGTGTGTGTGTGTGTGTGTGTGTGAGTGAGTGTTTGGCAGTGTATGTGAGTGTGTGTGTGTGTGTGTGTTTGGCAGTGTATGCGAGTGTGTGTGTGTGTGTGTGTGAGTGAGTGTTTGGCAGTGTATGTGAGTGTGTGTGTGTGTGTGTGTGTGTTTGGCAGTATATGTGAGTGTGTGTGTGGCTATGTAAGTGTGTGTGTGTGTGTGTGTGTGTGAGTGTTTGGCTGTGTGTGTGTGTGTGTATGTGAGTGTTTGTTTGGCTGGCTGTGTGTGTGTGAGTGAGTGTGTGTGTGTGTGTGTGGGGCAGTGTGTGTGTAGCAATGTATGTGTGTGTGTGTGTGTGTGTGTTTGTGCATGTGTGTGAGTGAGTGTGCGTGAGTTGTTGAGTGTGTGTTTGTGTGTGTGAGAGTGTGTGAGTGAGTGTGCATGCGTCACGTCAAGTGACTTGTTGAGCATGTTACCGCAGATACATTCAAACTCATGAGTCGTGAGATTGAATCCAGGGCGTGCTGAGTGACTCCAGCCAGGTCTCGTTAGCAACCAAATTGTCCTGGTTGCTAGGGAGGGTAGAGTCACATGGGGTAACCAAATTGTCCCGGTTGCTAGGGAGGGTAGAGTCACATGGGGTAACCAAATTGTCCCGGTTGCTAGGGAGGGTAGAGTCACATGGGGTAACCAAATTGTCCCGGTTGCTAGGGAGGGTAGAGTCACATGGGGTAACCAAATTGTCCTGGTTGCTAGGGAGGGTAGAGTCACATGGGGTAACCAAATTGGCCGGTTGCTAGGGAGGGTAGAGTCACATGGGGTAACCAAATTGGCCAGTTGCTAGGGAGGGTAGAGTCACATGGGGTAACCAAATTGGCCGGTTGCTAGGGAGGGTAGAGTCACATGGGGTAACCAAATTGGCCGGTTGCTAGGGAGGGTAGAGTCACATGGGGTAACCTCCTCATGGTGGTGATTAGTGGTTCTCAATGGGGCGTGTGGTGAGTTGTGTGTGGATCGTGTAGAATACCGTGAAGCCTCACTTGCTCATTGCAAATTTGGAGAAACTTGGTTACACCACATGACCATTTGTTTGGAGAACATGCCATAAATGCCTTTTAAAAATGTGTGAAACCAACATGAACGCAAAGTGTGTGTCTCTTAATCCTGTAGAAATGACTGAAATTATTCACTGAAGTGTGTGTGTGTGTGTGCAGTATTCGCAGACAGCAGGAGAAGCGTGTGATTCTGTCTCCCATCATCACAGATTTCTCTGTTCGTGTGACTGCAGCTCCTGCTGTGATCTACAGGAAACCCCTCGTCCCCGAGCACACACCCACAGAGGTACGACTGAAACCTGTCTCACACACACACACACACTCACACACACACACACACACACACACACACACACACGCCATGTGCCAGGCTATGTGCACCTTGAGGCCACTTGAAGTGTTGAAAGCCCGCTGGCATGAGGTCACGGGGCAGACCCAGAAGCCACGGCTTGACTGACTGAGATAATTGGTTGATGGACCACCTGTGCCCCCTACTGTGCCAACTAGCTGTGCTATCGAGATCTGGTACTCTGCTTGTTGTTGTGAGCGTCGCTCCTCTGCGCTCCGTTGTTTTTGGAGGGTGACTGCCTCCAACTGGCCAGTAGCGTCCTTCACAAGCCTCCTCCAAAGAGGCCGATCTTGACACCGCTGGTACCAGTCATCAGCAAGTCCACTCAGCTCCACATCCTCCTGTACCACATCACTCCATCTCTTCTCCAGTCCGTGCTGCGCCCGCTTAGCCCCCTCTATCCAGCCGAACAAAAGCTGTTAGGCATGCGGTGACTGGGCATGCAGTGGGGGTGGAGTGTCCGACAGTACTTGTACTAGTGTGCGGGCTACATGACCCAGCCAACGCAACCTTGCCTGCTGGAGGAGCTCACCAATGGGACTCACCCAAGGCCTAGAAGACCTGAATCTTCGTGCCGGAGCGACAGACCAGGTAGCTTCCACACAGCATTACGCAACCGAAGAAAAGATAATGCCACTCGACTGATTCGGAGTGAGATCTAAACCAGAGCCGGTCATGAGAACACTGTATGGAAAACACTCCACTCTCTCCACAACTGCCCCATCACCAATTGGGAGCTGTGGGGGTGGAGTGTCCAACGGTACATAATACCCAGGCAGGTGCTTAGTTTTGGTGGGGCTGATGGTAAGGTCCCATCTCTTAGTGGCACGCTCCAGGTTCATCAGCAGCACCTCCAACTCCTCCTCTGAGTGAGCAGCAATCACCAGATCATCAGCATACGTAATGTGGTTGACCAATAGGGAGCCATGCCTTGACCACACCCGGGCATCGATCAACCTCCCATTATATCTGTACCAGATGGAAATTCCTCCGGTACAGCCATCGAAGGCTTCACGAACCATGTGGTCGAAATAGATGTTAAATAATGTGGGAGCCAGAGGACATCCCTGTCGCACTCCAAGGTGAACAGGGAATGCTCCGACTCCCGACCACATTTTGTCCCACGTTATTTTCCAGGCTGAGGGACTTCCCCTCCCCCAGGAACTCACAGAAATGCTCAGAAAATCTGCAAACCTGTTTCTGGGGGTCGGAGTTTGGATCTCCGTTCTTTCCCCTAATGATGGTAATAGGTGTGGCGCTGCAAGTAACTTTTTTGATAGAATTAAAGAGTGATTTGTGATCACGGGCCACTGAGGCGCAGACTCCATCTCCTCAGCAACCCGCGACCACCAACCATCCTTGCAGGGCCTCACGGCTCTCCGAACCTCCGAGCGAAGGCTGCGGTAAGCCTCCTCATTCTCTGACATGGGATGCTGTAGACGATGAGAGTGGGCCAGTCACTATTTCTCAGCCATCTTGAACACCTCCTCTGTCAGCCAGGGTCTCTGAGGAGGTCTGTACCATGTGCCCAAAGCAGCCATTGCAGCTGTACCATTTCCCCTCGACATCTGTAGGAGTGGGGGACGATGCCAAACCCAGTCGCAGGCGATGATGAAATTCTAGCTTGTACCTTTCATCAGCTATCTGAGACCATGCCACTTAGGGTTTGAATGGGACTTGGGTGTACACCCACCACCGGGGTGGAAGAATGGCAGGTGCATTTTACAGATGGCATTACAGAAGTCAGTGGTCCGATCAGCTCCACGGTAGGTCCTGTTGTCAAGGACATGTGCCCACATCCGCTGTTCCGTCACTATGTAGTCCAGCATACGTTCTTGCTTGGAACCGGCATGCATCCATGATGTTGTGTGGATGCACAGATGCGGGAACAGTGTGTTGGTAATTACAAGCCCATGGGCTGCACAAAATTCTAGCAGCCTCCTGCCGATGTTATTGAGCTGATCAGGCCCATGTCTTCCAATCACTCCTGACCAGATGCCAGCATCATGACCAACTCGGGCATTGAAGTCACCCAACATGATGATTCAATCCCGAGGGGCCACTTTAGCCAGCACCTGTGACAGGAGGTCATAGAAGGCATCTGACTCATCTGCCTTTCCCGCATCTCTCCACGGATGTTCGTCTTCGGTGGGGGCATAAATAACCACGACCACCACTCCTCGCCTCTGGTTGATGGGAAGGCGAACCCAAAGTAACCTGGGGCTCACAGCTTCCCACACATCACCGCCACACTCCCACGCTGCCTTCATTCTTTAGTTCAGAAGAAGAGCCACTCCCTGTTGTTTGGCAGTCTCCTGCCCCGAGTAGAGGACAGTCCATCCCTCATTGTGACGAGAGCCAGAGCTGGTCCACCGGACCTCCTGAACACCACAGAGATCAAGGTGGTACCGGTCCAGCTCCCGACAGAGGAGTGGCAGCCTTTTTTTGGTTGTTTCTGGAGGAGCCCCGAGGGTGAGGATTCAGTCTCCTGGCTCTGCCAAATGAGGTTTGGCCAGGAGACGTTTGGCCTCCAGGGCCTCCAGCACAAGCTTAATTAGTTCTTTACATCATAGTTTTGTGGTAGTTAATTGAAAAGGTGGAGGGGTTACCAGCCCCCTGCACCCGTCCAGAGCCCCCATTTGGCCGCTGTGGTGGTTACAAACGCCATGAGGAGGAAAGCCACCCCCCCCCACACACACACATATCACTGTCCATGACAGCGTTGCCTGTCCGGCGCCATGAGGGGGTTGTTGGCCAGACACACACATTCACTCACACACACAAACACACATTCACATTCACTCACACACACATATACACACAAACACACTCACTCACGCAGACTCTCACTTGCACAATCGCGCATGCTCCCTCACACACACACTCACACACACTCACACACACTCACATTCATACGAGAACTTCAAGTTTATTTTTGGAGTGGTGTGATTTAAAATTGTTTTATTATTTTTATTGAGAAAAGCTGTCAGTGATGATCTGTTTTACCTACATTTTCCCAGTTGAATGTTCATGATGAATAAATTAACTGAAAATAGTGTAAAGTAAATAAACGAGTGGAGTATCGTATGATAATAATAATAATGATCTTTCTGTACAGGAAGTGGTGGTGTGCGGCCACAGTTTGGAGCTGAATGTGACGTCCAGTCTGGAGTTGTTTCTCAGTGTGTCTCAGGTGCAGTTACTGCAGCAACTCCTGCACGCTAATGTGGGACTGACGACCACCAGCAAGCCCCCTGCAGACGTATGGCCACACACACACACACACACACACACACACTATACACACACACTACACACACACTACACACACTATACACACACACACACACACTATACACCACACACCTACACACACTATACACCACACACCTACACACACTATATACACACACACACACACTATACACACATACACACACACACACACTATACACCACACACACACACTACACACACACACACACTATATACCACACACCTACACACACACACTACACACACACACTATACACCACACACCTACACACACACACACACACACACACTATACACCACACACACTATACACACACACTACACCACACACCTACACACACACTATACACCACACACACACACACTAATACACACACACTATACACCACACACACTATACACCACACACACACTAATACACACACACACTATACACCACACACACACACACACACACACACTATACACCACACACACACACTACACACACACACACACTATACACCACACACTATACACCACACACATACACACTATATACCACACACCTACACACACAACACACACACACTACACATACACACACACTACACACACACACTATAACCACACACTATAACCACACACTATACACCACACACTATACACCACACACTATACACCACACACTATACACCACACACATACACACTATACACCACACACATACACACTATACACCACACACATACACACTATACACCACACACCTACACACACAACACACACACACTACACATACACACACACTATACACACACACACACCTACACTCACACACACACCACACACACTACACACACTACACACACACACAATACACACACTACACACACACACATAATACACACTACACACACACACACACTGTACATATACACATACACACACACACACATTCTCACACACACACTATATACACACGCACACACACACATAAACACACACACACACACACACACTATACACACACACTACACACACTATACACACACACACTACACACACACACACTATACACACACACTATACACACGCTATACACAATACACACACACACACTATACACACACACACACTATACACACACACACATACATACACACACTATACACACACACACATACACTATATACACACACTATACACACACACACACACTAGGCCACACACACACACACACACATACATACATACATACACACACTATACACACACGCACACACACACTATACACACACTAGGCCACACACACACACATACATACATACATACATACATACATATACACACACACACACACACACACACACACATAGCTTGGTACATGGCGTGAGTGAGTGTGTGTGTGTGTGTGAGTGTGTGTGTGAGTGTACTGTGAGTGTGTGTAGTAGTGTGTGTGTGTGTGTGTGTGTGTGTGTGTGTGTGTGTGTGTGAGAGTCACATCTGGATCGGATTGTTTGTGTGATGTTGACTACATGGGGTTTGCTGAATCCCCCTCACAGTCCATCATTACCCAGAGTTCAGTTGGGTTCAGGGCAAGATGTTTAACAGCCCCATCAGCTGCATTGTGTGTGTGTCAGACATACAGGAGTGCCCGCTGTTGTGTGATGTCATCAGTGATGCCGCGTGTGGCATCTGTGTGTTTTAACCTGTTCAGGTGTTTGTGTGCTTCAGAACACGTTAGCATGTTAGCGTTCGGTTTGTTGATGTGCCTCTGCTCAGTTCGTCTGGCTCATTACAGATGAACGCTGTTGGAGTTCGGACAAGTACGTTTTCAATCACATTCAAAATGGTGGACAGGAAGTCTGGCCAAGACTGGCAAAACTGGCAGCAGTGCACTCGAATGTGAAGATGCCAGTCTCATGACAAAATGCCAAATAAAGCAAAAGTATTCATAAAGAGATTGTGCCCACTATGTGGCGCTGGTCTTCTCAGGTACTCGCACGGTGTCGATGACGCACAACGAGTTTCGTAACGATACCCCAATGCGCTTGTAATAGACAGCATAGTTCAATATGGCCGACACGAGAACATCGCGTATCATCCAACTCGTCATGCCCCAAAGAACCTAAAGAGACCCGTCTCTAATTGTACAAGATTTGAGTTTTGACTTTGAGCTGTAGGTGGCGCTAGAGGCTTTGCTGTAGAGACTCGCCTTCGCTTCCCAAACACTCTTACCACCCTCCATCTGCTGCCATTGGTCGGTCAGACCGATAGTCCCGCCCCAAACTCCCTCCATTGGTTGAGGCAGAATTTGACATGTCGAGCCGCTCAAACAGATGTTTTATAGAGTCACAGTGTTTACACTCTTCAGGAACCACCGACGGATTACTGAGAGTGACTCAACTGAGGTCCCAGAATGTGCTGGAACATCCGTTACACACCTGTAACCTGCAGCTCCTCACCTGAGGAATAGAAGAACCCGGCTGTGAGGACAAGCAGATGAGTGTAAGGAAATCCCCGACCCTCCCACACAATGTTCGTCTGCTCTCAGGACGTCCCACTCTGATGTGAATTCACCATGACAGACACAAGAGCTCTCGCTCACTTCTGTTGTGTTTCCCTGCAGAGCGTGACACCGCTGGAAGAGCGTGACACCGCTGGAGAGGCGTGACACCGCTGGAAGAGCGTGACACCGCTGGAGAGGCGTGACACCGCTGGAAGAGCGTGACACCGCTGGAGAGGCGTGACACCGCTGGAGAGGCGCGACACCGCCGGAAGAGCGTGACACCGCCGGAAGAGCGTGACACCGCTGGAAGAGCGTGACACCGCCGGAGAGACGCGACAGACTCTGACCTTTGAACTCCTGCTACGAGACCCGTCTGTCCTCCACGCGCTCCCCTCGCTGAGAAGGTCATCCGTGTTTTCTTTCTCCCGCTCAGTTCCTCCGTCTGCATTTGGCCACTAATCATCTGCTAAGTGGGAGATTCACCGCGGCTAACTGCAAATATTTTAGACTCTGAAAGTTCGTGTTCTTGGCCTTCTAGACGCTGTTATGAAACCAAATCTTTTTTTTTCTCGTGGTTCTCGGTGACCCCTCGTTCCAAAATCAACCGATAATTGACAGGCAGTCAAAACAGTCTGACCTTTCTCAGTTCAGCGCCTCCAACGCTGTGCCCGCGACCTCTCCCGGCACGACACATTCCCCGATTCACCTCGGAAACTCGATCTGTTTGAGATCAGTAGCAGCTGAGGCGCGTGGTCACAACGCTTTGTCAAAACTGCAGTTAAACCCCGGATGAAATCATCAGGCGCAGAATGACATGAAAGGGAAATAAATGTGGCTCTTGAGGGGCTCGTGTGACTCTGGTTTCAGCTCAGGTGAGTCAGGCGTGCCCTCTCCTGCTCTCTGCCCGAGGCCAAACGGGGTCAGCGGCTCCAGCGCGCGGTTAGCGGCGGGTGAAGAGAGAAAACATGTCCTCCACCTGTATAAGCAGGATTACATGTCTAAAATAACAGGTGAGAGAGGGGCGAGCTGGGCTGTGAACTGTCTGACATCTGCAGATTACATGCAGTCGGATGATGGGTTAAAGGAATATTCCGGGTTCATCATTAATTAATCTAAACAATATGTGTGTGAACATGATTTTACTGTCATTAAATCACTAATCTAGTGCTGAGAGTCGACCAAACGCTACTCGATGAGAAGAGTCTTGCTCGACTGTGTTTTGATTGGTCGGTTGCTCACAGAAAAACTCCAGAAAGCGGCGAGCGGGAGAAAGAAAACACGGATGACCTTCTCAGCGAGGGGAGCGCGTGGAGGAGAGACGGGTCTCTTAGCAGGAGTTCAAAGGTCAGAGTCTGAACCTTCAAGAACACGAGTGTGAGCTTCAGCGGCGCCTCGACCTTTAACAAACCGGCCGCAAAAAAACAGACATGCGCATAGACGGCTGACATCTGTTCTTAATAATATAATAAAGTGTGTTTCTCCAAGCGTGTGTCTGTGTGCCGCTGGGAAAAATTATTTGTAATATTCATTTGATAATAATAATAAGTATAATAATAATAATAATAATAATAGTCTAATAATAATAATAGTATATTAATAATAATAATCACAATAACAACAATAGTCTAATAATAATCGTAATAGTATAGTAATAATGATGATAATAGTCTAATAATAATAAAAATAGTCTAATAATAATAATAATAGTATAATAATAATGATAATAGTCTAATAATAATAATAGTCCAATAATAATAGTCTAATAATAATAGTCTAATGATAATAGTCTAATGATAATAATAATAATCTAATAATAATAATAATAGTCTATAATAATGATAATAGTCTAATAATAATAAAAATAATAAGTCTAATAATAATAATTGTCTAATAATAATAATAATAACAATAATATTCTAATGATAATAATAATCAAATAATAATAATTATAGTATAATAATAATAATAATAATAGTCTATAATAATGATAATAGTCTAACAATAATAATAGTTTAATCATAATAATAGTCTAATATTAATAATAATTATAGTATAATAATAGTAGTGATAATAATAAGTCTAATAATTAAATCAATAATAATCTAATAATAATAATAATAATAGTAGTCTAATAATAATAATCTAATAATAATGATTATAGTATAATAATAATGATAATAGTCTAATAATAATAAAAATAATAAGTCTAATAATAATAGTCTAATAATAATAATAATAATAATAATAATAACAATAATATTCTAATGATAATAATAATCAAATAATAATAATTATAGTATAATAATAATAATGATAATAGTCTAATAATATTAATAATAGTCTAATAATAATAATAGTCTATAATAATGATAATAGTCTAACAATAATAATAGTTTAATCATAATAATAGTCTAATATTAATAATAATTATAGTATAATAATAGTAGTGATAATAATAAGTCTAATAATGATAACAATAATAGTAATAATAATAGTAGTCTAATAATAATAATCTAATAATAATGATTATAGTATAATAATAATAATAATAGTCTAATAATAATAATATTCTAATGATAATAATAATCTAATAATAATAATTATAGTATAATAATAATAATAATAATGATAATAGTCTAATGATAATAATAATTGAATACATGGGAAAACGAGGCAAATATCATCATGACATCATCAAAGGCATCAGATATTGGTGATCAATCTGTCCATCATTGATCGTCTGTCGGCTCAACCCTAATGTACATTTCTGTCTCTACGTTAACCCTTTGAGAATCATGAGCTGTTGTGTCACTGCGGCTTGTTTCCTGTGTACGCTTGTAAAGTGTATGTTTTAAAGTCTCATTATTAGTGATGTTACTGATTCTTTATCAGACCTGCAACTCATTTTCTGATACCCCCAACATATATGTGGTAATGGTTTGGTTTATATAAGTAATTAAATTAATATCATAAATGTGCGACGACTAGTCGACTAATGGCTTAAACACATCTGTGAAAACTTATAGCCAAAACCAGATTACAGCATTTTCTGACATTACGTCGTCATGGTAATGGAGTTGTATAATCGTCTCTATCTTCACACAGATGTGGTTAATAAGTGATTTAATGACAGTAAAATCATGTTCACACACATTGTTTATATGTCTATACGTTTAATGTTGACAGATTAAACCCCATTGACTTGCATTGGAAGTGTCACACACACACACACACACACACACACACAGATTAAACCCCATTGACTTGCATTGGAAGTGTCTCACACACACACACACACACACAGATTAAACCCCATTGACTTGCATTGGAAGTGTCACACACACACACACACACACACACAGATTAAACCCCATTGACTTGCATTGGAAGTGTCACACACACACACACACACACACACAGATTAAACCCCATTGACTTGCATTGGAAGTGTCACACACACACACACACACACACACAGATTAAACCCCATTGACTTGCATTGGAAGTGTCACACACACACACACACAGATTAAACCCCATTGACTTGCATTGGAAGTGTCTCACACACACACACACACACACAGATTAAACCCCATTGACTTGCATTGGAAGTGTCACACACACACACACACACACACACACAGATTAAACCCCATTGACTTGCATTGGAAGTGACACACACACACACACCCACAGATTAAACCCCATTGACTTGCATTGGAAGTGTCACACACACACACACACACACACAGAGATTAAACCCCATTGACTTGCATTGGAAGTGTCACACACACACACACACAGATTAAACCCCATTGACTTGCATTGGAAGTGTTACACACACACACACACACACACACAGATTAAACCCCATTGACTTGCATTGGAAGTGTCACACACACACACACACACAGATTAAACCCCATTGACTTGCATTGGAAGTGTTACACACACACACACACAGATTAAACCCCATTGACTTGCATTGGAAGTGTCACACACACACACACACAG
>JAVLUX010000015.1:44484007-44491507 GCA_032164185.1 Moxostoma hubbsi
CCAGACTCCACCCGCTTATCTCGGACTCAACCCGCTTATCTCGGACTCAACCCGCTTATCTCCGGACTCCACCTGTTTATCTCCGGACTCCACCCGTTTATCTCCGGACTCCACCCGCTTATCTCCAGACTCCACCCGCTTATCTCCAGACTCCACCCGCTTATCTCCGGACTCCACCCGCTTATCTCCGGACTCCACCCGCTTATCTCCGGACTCCACCCGCTTATCTCCGGACTCCACCCGTTTATCTCCGGACTCCACCCGCTTATCTCCGGACTCCACCCGCTTATCTCCGGACTCCACCCGCTTATCTCCGGACTCCACCCGCTTATCTCCGGACTCCACCCGCTTATCTCCGGACTCCACCCGCTTATCTCCGGACTCCACCCGTTTATCTCCGGACTCCACCCGCTTATCTCCAGACTCCACCCGCTTATCTCCAGACTCCACCCGCTTATCTCCGGACTCCACCCGCTTATCTCCGGACTCCACCCGCTTATCTCCGGACTCCACCCGCTTATCTCCGGACTCCACCCGTTTATCTCCGGACTCCACCCGTTTATCTTCGACTCCACCCGCTTATCTTCGACTCCACCCGCTTATCTCCGGACTCAACCTTGAAAAATGTTGCATTATTTTTGTTTATTGTTTATTTTGTTTATTGTTTATCAGTTATTGTGCTTCTAAATGAGATTTGAGCATTTGATTTCCTCCATCTGTGCTAGTTTAATGTCTCTCGTATCACTCAACACTGTTCAAATCAATATTTATTGTTCATGCATTTATTAGAAGAAGTCTTTGTGATAAGAGGAATAATGTCCAGTCGGCTGATCATTATCACAGAATAAGCGTGTTCAGTGTGTGTATGGTGTGTAATGCTTCACGTCTGTGTGTGTGTGTGTGTGTGTGTGTGTTAGAGTTGCGTGTGGACATCAGTCGGCCATTGAGAGTCAGTCCCACACTGGCGAAGATTGAACAGGCCAAAAGCTTCTGGAGGAGAATCTTTCCTGATGGCGATCCACAGCCTGGAACACCTGCCGGCTCTGCCCACAGCCGCGACAGCCATGCCCCGCTGCAGACCGTCGTTCCCTTCCACAAGATCATGCTGCGCACGGTGCAGATGGTGGTTGCTATGGAGATGGAGTCGCATGCCACGCGGCCCAGTCTGACACTGTCTGTGTCGGGCATGACGGGCGCGCTTACCCTGAAGACTGCCACAAAACCCGCAGGTGAGTCACCCGCATTGAACCAGAGACGAGACACTTGTAAAAACACCGATGTGAGCAATGTACACATGTGCATTATCTGACCCATTTAGCGTGTGAGCGTGTGTGAGCATGTGTGCGTGAGTGTGCGTGAGCATGTGTGTGTGTGCGTGAGTGTGCGTGTGTGTGCGTGAGCGTGTGAGCATGTGTGTGTGTGTGCGTGAGCGTGTGAGCATGTGTGTGTGTGCGTGAGCGTGTGTGTGTGTGTGTGTGCGCTTGTGCGTGTGTGCGCGTGTGTAGTGCGTGAGCGTGCGTGTGAGTGTGCGTGAGCATGTGTGTGTGTGCGTGAGTGTGCGTGTGTGTGCGTGAGCGTGTGAGCATGTGTGTGTGTGCGTGAGCATGTGAGCATGTGTGTGTGTGCGTGAGCATGTGTGTGTGTGTGTGTGCGCTTGTGCGTGTGTGCGCTTGTGCGTGTGTGCGCGTGTGTAGTGCGTGAGCGTGCGTGTGAGTGTGCGTGTGTGTGTAGTACGTGAACGTGCGAGTGTGCATGTGTGTGTAGTACGTGAGCGTGCGAGTGTGCGTGTGTGTAGTACGTGAGCGTGCGTGTGTGCGTGTGAGCGAGTGAATGTGTGTGTGCGCGTGCGAGTGTGCATGTGTGTTGTGCGTGTGTGTACGTGTGAGCGTGTGTGTGTGTGCACAAGTGTGTGAGCGAGCGAGCGAGTGTGTGTGTGTGTGTGTGTGTGAGCGAGTGAGTGTGAGCGAGCGAGTGAGTGTGTGTGCATGAGTGTGTGTGCGTGCGTGCGTGCGTGTGTGTGTGTGTGCGAGCGAGTGAGTGTGTGTGTGCGAGCGAGCGAGTGAGTGTGTGTGTGTGTGTGTGAGCGAGCGAGTGAGTGTGTGTGTGTGTGTGAGCGAGCGAGTGAGTGTGTGTGTGAGCATGTGAGAGTGTGTGTGTGAACGCGTGTGTGTGTGTACACGTATGTGTGTGTGTGTGTGTGTGCATGTGAGAGTGTGTGTGTGTGTGAGAGAGAACTGCCCATCTGTTCAGCAGATGCTTTATGTAGTTTCACCAGATAATGTTTAAAATGTTAATTAAAACCTCAACAATTTGCACTTGTTTACTGGATAACTGCAGCATGAGACATGTGTCCGGCCATGAGCCATTGCGCTCTCCGCTGCGGCCGCAGTCTGATGTAAACAGTGCTGAAACGGAGTTTGGCTGAACACGAGGAGAGAAGAACATGTGTGTCATGTGGAAAGAAATGGCTGGTTTGAGCGTTTGGTGTCAGTTATACATGTTTGTGTAAGTGTAGTTGCAGCTCGCTCACTCTGTCACAGTCGATTCACTCCACGAGCCGCGCTACAACGTGAGGAAAATCACTTGTGATAATTTGCATTCAAAACTACAGACACTGAGAAGTTTGCATGCCTTAATGGAGCAACATGTGCTTTAGTTCTTCTCATGAATTAATGTAAAATATCTCCAGTGTGACGCTCAGATTCACTGACTTTAATGTAAAATATCTCCAGTGTGACACTCAGATTCACTGACTTTAATGTAAAATATCTCCAGTGTGACGCTCAGATTCACTGACTTTAATGTAAAATATCTCCAGTGTGACACTCAGATTCACTGACTTTAATGTAAAATATCTCCAGTGTGACACTCAGATTCACTGACTTTAATGTAAAATATCTCCAGTGTGACACTCAGATTCACTGACTTTAATGTAAAATATCTCCAGTGTGACGCTCAGATTCACTGACTTTAATGTAAAATATCTCCAGTGTGACGCTCAGATTCACTGACTTTAATGTAAAATATCTCCAGTGTGACGCTCAGATTCACTGACTTTAATGTAAAATATCTCCAGTGTGACGCTCAGATTCACTGACTTTAATGTAAAATATCTCCAGTGTGACGCTCAGATCCACTGACTTTAATGTAAAATATCTCCAGTGTGACACTCAGATTCACTGACTTTAATGTAAAATATCTCCAGTGTGACACTCTGGTTCACTGACTTTAATGTAAAATATCTCCAGTGTGACACTCTGGTTCACTGACTTTAATGTAAAATATCTCCAGTGTGACACTCAGGTTCACTGACTTTAATGTAAAATATCTCCAGTGTGACGCTCAGATTCACTGACTTTAATGTAAAATATCTCCAGTGTGATGGCTCAGGTTCACTGACTTTAATGTAAAATATCTCCAGTGTGACGCTCAGATTCACTGACTTTAATGTAAAATATCTCCAGTGTGACGCTCAGATTCACTGACTTTAATGTAAAATATCTCCAGTGTGACACTCAGGTTCACTGACTTTAATGTAAAATATCTCCAGTGTGATGGCTCAGATTCACTGACTTTAATGTAAAATATCTCCAGTGTGACGCTCAGATTCACTGACTTTAATGTAAAATATCTCCAGTGTGACGCTCAGATTCACTGACTTTAATGTAAAATATCTCCAGTGTGACACTCAGGTTCACTGACTTTAATGTAAAATATCTCCAGTGCGATGGCTCAGATTCACTGACTTTAATGTAAAATATCTCCAGTGTGACGCTCAGATCCACTGACTTTAATGTAAAATATCTCCAGTGTGACACTCAGATTCACTGACTTTAATGTAAAATATCTCCAGTGTGACACTCTGGTTCACTGACTTTAATGTAAAATATCTCCAGTGTGACACTCTGGTTCACTGACTTTAATGTAAAATATCTCCAGTGTGACACTCAGGTTCACTGACTTTAATGTAAAATATCTCCAGTGTGACGCTCAGATCCACTGACTTTAATGTAAAATATCTCCAGTGTGACGCTCAGATTCACTGACTTTAATGTAAAATATCTCCAGTGTGACACTCAGATTCACTGACTTTAATGTAAAATATCTCCAGTGTGACGCTCAGATTCACTGACTTTAATGTAAAATATCTCCAGTGTGACGCTCAGATTCACTGACTTTAATGTAAAATATCTCCAGTGTGACGCTCAGATTCACTGACTTTAATGTAAAATATCTCCAGTGTGACGCTCAGATTCACTGACTTTAATGTAAAATATCTCCAGTGTGACGCTCAGATCCACTGACTTTAATGTAAAATATCTCCAGTGTGACACTCAGATTCACTGACTTTAATGTAAAATATCTCCAGTGTGACACTCTGGTTCACTGACTTTAATGTAAAATATCTCCAGTGTGACACTCTGGTTCACTGACTTTAATGTGAAATATCTCCAGTGTGACGCTCAGGTTCACTGACTTTAATGTAAAATATCTCCAGTGTGACGCTCAGATTCACTGACTTTAATGTAAAATATCTCCAGTGTGACACTCAGGTTCACTGACTTTAATGTAAAATATCTCCAGTGTGATGGCTCAGATTCACTGACTTTAATGTAAAATATCTCCAGTGTGACGCTCAGATTCACTGACTTTAATGTAAAATATCTCCAGTGTGACGCTCAGATTCACTGACTTTAATGTAAAATATCTCCAGTGTGACACTCAGGTTCACTGACTTTAATGTAAAATATCTCCAGTGCGATGGCTCAGATTCACTGACTTTAATGTAAAATATCTCCAGTGTGACGCTCAGATCCACTGACTTTAATGTAAAATATCTCCAGTGTGACACTCAGATTCACTGACTTTAATGTAAAATATCTCCAGTGTGACACTCTGGTTCACTGACTTTAATGTAAAATATCTCCAGTGTGACACTCTGGTTCACTGACTTTAATGTAAAATATCTCCAGTGTGACGCTCAGGTTCACTGACTTTAATGTAAAATATCTCCAGTGTGACGCTCAGATTCACTGACTTTAATGTAAAATATCTCCAGTGTGATGGCTCAGGTTCACTGACTTTAATGTAAAATATCTCCAGTGTGACGCTCAGATTCACTGACTTTAATGTAAAATATCTCCAGTGTGACGCTCAGATTCACTGACTTTAATGTAAAATATCTCCAGTGTGATGGCTCAGGTTCACTGACTTTAATGTAAAATATCTCCAGTGTGATGGCTCAGATTCACTGACTTTAATGTAAAATATCTCCAGTGTGACGCTCAGATTCACTGACTTTAATGTAAAATATCTCCAGTGTGACACTCAGGTTCACTGACTTTAATGTAAAATATCTCCAGTGTGACACTCAGGTTCACTGACTTTAATGTAAAATATCTCCAGTGTGATGGCTCAGATTCACTGACTTTAATGTAAAATATCTCCAGTGTGACGGCTCAGATTCACTGACTTTAATGTAAAATATCTCCAGTGTGACGCTCAGATTCACTGACTTTAATGTAAAATATCTCCAGTGTGACGCTCAGATTCACTGACTTTAATGTAAAATATCTCCAGTGTGACGGCTCAGATTCACTGACTTTAATGTAAAATATCTCCAGTGTGACGGCTCAGATTCACTGACTTTAATGTAAAATATCTCCAGTGTGATGGCTCAGATTCACTGACTTTAATGTAAAATATCTCCAGTGTGATGGCTCAGATTCACTGACTTTAATGTAAAATATCTCCAGTGTGACACTCAGATTCACTGACTTTAATGTAAAATATCTCCAGTGTGACGGCTCAGATTCACTGACTTTAATGTAAAATATCTCCAGTGTGACACTCAGATTCACTGACTTTAATGTAAAATATCTCCAGTGTGACGGCTCAGGTTCACTGACTTTAATGTAAAATATCTCCAGTGTGATGGCTCAGATTCACTGACTTTAATGTAAAATATCTCCAGTTTGACGCTCAGGTTCACTGACTTTAATGTAAAATATCTCCAGTGTGACACTCAGGTTCACTGACTTTAATGTAAAATATCTCCAGTTTGACGCTCAGGTTCACTGACTTTAATGTAAAATATCTCCAGTGTGACGCTCAGGTTCACTGACTTTAATGTAAAATATCTCCAGTTTGACGCTCAGGTTCACTGACTTTAATGTAAAATATCTCCAGTGTGACGCTCAGGTTCACTGACTTTAATGTAAAATATCTCCAGTGTGACGCTCAGGTTCACTGACTTTAATGTAAAATATCTCCAGTGTGACGCTCAGGTTCACTGACTTTAATGTAAAATATCTCCAGTGTGACGCTCAGATTCACTGACTTTAATGTAAAATATCTCCAGTGTGACGCTCAGGTTCACTGACTTTAATGTAAAATATCTCCAGTGTGACGGCTCAGATTCACTGACTTTAATGTAAAATATCTCCAGTGTGTCGATCAGATTCACTGACTTTAATGTAAAATATCTCCAGTGTGACGGCTCAGATTCACTGACTTTAATGTAAAATATCTCCAGTGTGACGCTCAGGTTCACTGACTTTAATGTAAAATATCTCCAGTGTGACGCTCAGGTTCACTGACTTTAATGTAAAATATCTCCAGTGTGACGCTCAGATTCACTGACTTTAATGTAAAATATCTCCAGTGTGACACTCAGATTCACTGACTTTAATGTAAAATATCTCCAGTGTGACACTCAGATTCACTGACTTTAATGTAAAATATCTCCAGTGTGACGCTCAGATTCACTGACTTTAATGTAAAATATCTCCAGTGTGACGGCTCAGATTCACTGACTTTAATGTAAAATATCTCCAGTGTGACGCTCAGATTCACTGACTTTAATGTAAAATATCTCCAGTGTGACGATCAGATTCACTGACTTTAATGTAAAATATCTCCAGTGTGACGCTCAGATTCACTGACTTTAATGTAAAATATCTCCAGTGTGACGCTCAGATTCACTGACTTTAATGTAAAATATCTCCAGTGTGACGCTCAGATTCACTGACTTTAATGTAAAATATCTCCAGTGTGACGCTCAGGTTCACTGACTTTAATGTAAAATATCTCCAGTGTGACGCTCAGATTCACTGACTTTAATGTAAAATATCTCCAGTGTGACGCTCAGATTCACTGACTTTAATGTAAAATATCTCCAGTGTGACGCTCAGATTCACTGACTTTAATGTAAAATATCTCCAGTGTGACACTCAGATTCACTGACTTTAATGTAAAATATCTCCAGTGTGACGATCAGATTCACTGACTTTAATGTAAAATATCTCCAGTGTGACGGCTCAGATTCACTGACTTTAATGTAAAATATCTCCAGTGTGACGGCTCAGATTCACTGACTTTAATGTAAAATATCTCCAGTGTGACGCTCAGATTCACTGACTTTAATGTAAAATATCTCCAGTGTGACACTCAGATTCACTGACTTTAATGTAAAATATCTCCAGTGTGACACTCAGATTC
>JAVLUX010000015.1:44501507-44504007 GCA_032164185.1 Moxostoma hubbsi
CACTGAATCTGAACATGTACCTCACAACCTGTCTCACTCTGCTAGTGTCTGTCTGTCTGTCTGTCTTTACATGCACTGAATCTAAACATGTACCACACAACCTGTCTCACTCTGCTAGTGTCTGTCTCTCTGTCTGTCTGTCTGTCTTTACATGCACTGAATCTGAACATGTACCACACAACCTGTCTCACTCTGCTAATGTCTGTCTGTCTGTCTGTCTTTACATGCACTGAATCTAAACATGTACCACACAACCTGTCTCACTCTGCTAATGTCTGTCTATCTGTCTGTCTGTCTTTACATGCACTGAATCTAAACATGTACCACACAACCTGTCTCACTCTGCTAGTGTCTGTCTGTCTGTCTGTCTTTACATGCACTGAATCTGAACATGTACCACACAACCTGTCTCACTCTGCTAATGTCTGTCTGTCTGTCTGTCTTTACATGCACCGAATCTGAACATGTACCACACAACCTGTCTCACTCTGCTAATGTCTGTCTGTCTGTCTGTCTGTCTGTCTTTACATGCACTGAATCTGAACATGTACCACACTTACTCTTGAGTATGTGTCTGTGTGTGTGTGTGTGTGTCTGTGTGTGTGTGTGTGTCTGTATGTGTTTGTCTGTATGTGTTTGTATGTGTGTGTGTGTCTGCGCGGGTGTGTCTGCGCGGGTGTGTCTGCGCGGGTGTGTCTGCGCGTGTGTGTCTGCACGTGTGTGTGTCTGCACGTGTGTGTGTCTGCACGTGTGTGTGTCTGCACGTGTGTGTGTCTGCACGTGTGTCTTCGCGCGCGTGTGTGTCTGCGCGCGTGTGTATCTGTTTGTCTACGCATCTGTGTCTGTGTGTGTGTCTGCGCGCGTGTGTGTGTAGACATGCATTGACGCTGGCTATCACTCCTGGAGTCGTGAGTTTGAATTCAACGTCTGCTGAGTGACTCCAGCCAGGTCTCCATAGCAACCAAATTGTCCCGGTTGCTAGGGAGGGTAGAGTCACATGGAGTAAACAAATTGACCCGGTTGCTAGGGAGGGTAGAGTCACATGGGGTAGCTAAATTGTCCCAGTTGCTAGGGAGGGTAGAGTCACATGGGGTAACCAAATTGTCCCGGTTGCTAGGGAGGGTAGAGTCACATGGGGTAACCAAATTGGCCCAGTTGCTAGGGAGGGTAGAGTCACATGGGGTAACCAAATGGTCCCGGTTGCTAGGGAGGGTAGAGTCACATGGGGTAACCAAATTGTCCCGGTTGCTAGGGTGGGTAGAGTCACATGGGGTAACCAAATTGGCCTGGTTGCTAGGGAGGGTAGAGTCACATGGGGTAACCAAATTGGTCCGGTTGCTAGGGAGGGTAGAGTCACATGGGGTAACCAAATTGTCCCGGTTGCTAGGGAGGGTAGAGTCACATGGGGTAACCTCCTCGTGGTGGTGATTAGTGGTTCTCTCAATGGGGCGTGTGGTGAGTTGTGTGTGGATCGTGGAGAGTAGCATGAGTCTCCACATGCTGTGAGTCTCCGCGGTGTCATGCACAACGAGTCACGTGATCAGATGCGCGGATTGACGGTCTCAGAAGCGGAGGCAACTGACACTTGTCCTCCAACACCCGGATTGAGGCGAGTAACCGCACCACCACGAGGACCTACTAAGTAGCGGGAATTGGGCATTCCAAAATTGGGAGAAAAGGAGATTAAAAAAGGCTGAAGAGTCTTTTCAGTTGTTCTTAGCACAGAATATTGCACTGACTATAATCTGTGATACTTCCTGTGTATTTATGAATGGGCTTCAATATGGGCTCATTGAGTAGTATTACATTTATAATTTTTATATAAGTCTTCATAGAGCGAGTGCAATACCGCCCCCACTGCCCCGATTCTCCGGCCAACCTCCCGCTCCATTGTCCCCTCACTCGTGAACAAGATCCCAAGGTACTTGAACTCCTTCACTTGGGGCAATACCTCCTTCCCCACCCGGAGTACCACTCCATCGGTTTCCTGCTGAGAACCATGGCCTCAGATTTAGAGGTGCTAATCCTCATCCCAGCTGCTTCACACTCGACTGCCAAGCGATCCAGTGAGAGCTGAAGGTCACGGACCGATGATGACATGAAGACTACATCATCTGCAAAAAGCAGCGAGATCCCCAGCCCACCGAACCGCACACCTTCCCCACCCCGACTACGCCTCGATATCCTGTCCATGAATATCACAAACTGGATTGGTGACAAAGCGCAGCCTTGGCGGAGACCAACCCCCACATGGAACGAACTCGACTTCGTGCCGAGGACCCGGACACAGCTCTCGCTTTGGACGTACAGGGATTGGATCGCCCTAAGAAGGCCCACCCCATACTCCCGAAGCACCTCCCACAGTCTCTCCCGGGGGACCCGGTCATACACCTTCTCCAGATCCACAAAACACATGTAGACCGGATGGGCATACTCCCAGGCCCTCTCCAGGATCCTTGCGAGAGTAAAGATCTGGTCCATCGTTCCACAGCCAGGACAG
>JAVLUX010000015.1:44509007-44514007 GCA_032164185.1 Moxostoma hubbsi
GACAGAGAGTGAGACAGAAAAGTTCACAAGTGCACTGCGAGTGAGACAGACAGAGTGAGACAGAAGTGTTCACAAGTGCACTGCGAGTGAGACAGACAGAGAGTGAGACAGAAGTGTTCACAAGTGCACTGCGAGTGAGACAGACAGAGAGTGAGACAGAAAAGTTCACAAGTGCACTGCGAGTGAGACAGACAGAGAGTGAGACAGAAGTGTTCACTAGTCACTGTGAGTGTGTCTTCACAAGATAAAATGATTGACAGATGACACATACATGATTGTGTAATTGTCATGACAACAGTGTGACAGAGCGGACACATGGTGAGGTGTGTAACACGCGTGTCTCTCTCTCTGTGTCAGGTGATCATCTGCGGTCGACAGGTGTTGTGCAGTTTTCTCAGTCAGTCTATCGAGCTGCGACTCGTTCATCACTGCAGCGGTCAGGAGAGTCAGCTGATGCAGCATGAGCGTGTGACGCGTCTCGAGCCCGACAGTAAACTGCCGTCATTAGTGCTGGAGGACACAGAACTCACTGATGTGTGTGTGCGAGCGTGTGGAGACGAGGAATGGTCTCGGGACGTGTGTTTGAAACATGACGACAAAACCAGCAACAGCTGCGTGCTGCAGGTGAGTGACAGATCACACGGGAATTATGGGTCAGAGAGTGATCATTTAAGATCTGAAATGATCAAGAAGGAATAAACTGAATTGTGTGTGTGTGTGTGTTTTGTATGTGTGTGTGTATATGTGTGTGCGCGCATGTGTGTGTATATGTGTGTGCGTGTGCAGGTTCCGTGCTCTAATGGATCACTGCTGCATGTTTGGTGCACATTAATTCTGCTGGACTCAAACACACACCTGCAGCAAAGAGTGGTGAGAACATTTAAGTTTTGCATGAAGTGATTTTATTTTTGAACTTTATGAGGACAAATTCAGTCCTAAACACATGATTTATGTCAAATATTCTCAATATGGAATGTATCAAATGTTAGAAACAAAACAAAGACGCATTTTGACTAGATAAACCGACACACTCATCAGTGTTTGAATGTGTTACACTGTGTGTGTGTGTGTGTGTCTGTGTGTGCGTGCGTGTGCGTGTCTGCTCTTGCATGTGTGTGTGTGCGTGTCTGTGTCTGCATGTGTGTGCGTGCGTGTGTATGTGTGTGCATGCGCATGTGTGTGCGTGCGTGTCTGTGTGTGCATGTGTGTGCGTGTCTGTGTGTGCATGTGTGTGCGTGTCTGTGTGTGCATGTGTGTGTGTGCGTGTCTGCGTGTGCATGTGTGTGTGTGCGTGTGCATGTGTGTGTGTGCGTGTCTGCGTGTGCATGTGTGTGCGTGCGTGTCTGTGTGTGCATGTGTGTGCGTGTCTGTGTGTGCATGTGTGTGCGTGTCTGTGTGTGCATGTGTGTGCGTGTCTGTGTGTGCATGTGTGTGTGTGCGTGTCTGCGTGTGCATGTGTGTGTGTGCGTGTCTGCGTCTGCATGTGTGTGTGTGCGTGTCTGCGTGTGCATGTGTGTGTGTGCGTGTCTGCGTGTGCATGTGTGTGCATGCGTGTCTGCGTGTGCATGTGCGTGCGTGTCTGTGTGCGTGTGTGCGTGCGTGTCTGCTCCCGTGCATGTGTGTGTGCATGCGTGCGTGTGGTGTGTGTGTGTGTGTGTGTGTGTCTGCTCGTGCATGTGTGCTTGCGGTGCGCGTGTGTGTGCATGCGTGCGTGCGTGTGCGTGCGATCAGGTTGTGTTCAGTCCTCTGTTCATCATGTGGAGTCATCTGCCTGACCCGGTTCTGGTTCACGTGGAGAAGAGGAGTTTGGGTCACAGAGAGACGCAGCTCATTACTGGTCGCGGACACCAGGAGGCGCTACTGAACGTCGAAGCAGATGTGACGCACCACCTCACGTTTCAGGCCAGGTACTGATATGGTGGAACATGTCTTAGTGTTCCTTTACATTAACGGGCACAAAAATAAAATCTACAGAAGTCCAAATCCCAGATGCAGTTTATTGTGCAACACAATAATAACCAGGAAATAATGCAGACTTTTAAATATAAAGAAGCCTGAAACTGGGGACTCTTATTTTGAAATAATGCAGACTTGAGTCATCTTTACACGGCAATAACAATGTTTTAAATATAAAATGATAAAAACAGATATATGAAACAGTTATAAGCTCTATCATAAGAATGTTAAAGATGTTTGTGAGTCTGGCCTGAGGTGGATCAGAGCAGGATTCAGTTAGTCTGGCTTTAGCATTTCCATATTGTGATATTTTATTCTTCATGATACAAATATGGTGAAATATGATTTATATCCCGATGTCAGACAGAATATTATCCTCAGTCACCATTGACTTTCACTGCATGTTTTAAAAGGAAATGGTGACTGAGACTGTCAGTGTCTAACATTCTCTCACAATACAGAAAGTCCTATTGGAACAACATGAGGGTGGGGAAATGATGACAGAACATTCATTTATGGCTGAAGAATCACTTTAAGGACGTTCTTGTCAATTAAAAGAGAAGTTTGGAAACTGTGTAAAACATGAGCAATATTCCACAGGCCCAATCAGATAATGCAGAATAATCAAGAACACGCTTTTGTTCATGGTTCCACATTTCAGTATTTTATATACATTTACACTCATGCAGATGTTTCTATGGATTTTCGACTCAGGCGAGACTTCTTAATATTTGGAGGAAGCTACAGGGCAGGAAGTGTTGGAGATGAGATGCCGCCGTGGCTTATAATCTCCTCCTGATCTCATTTATATGTTGCTTTGATCAGAATCCACAGCTGCTCTTTCCGTGTCTGTCAGTGGAGAACGATGCTGTTGTTATAACATCTACCAGCAGATAAAACGAAATCTGAAGTCTGATCACATGATCATCATCTGTGTGTGTTTCAGTGAGGAAGAGGAGGCGTGTGACTGTGCGGTTCCGGTCTCCACTGCTGTTATCAAACAGATCATCAACAGAGCGACTCCAGAACTCAAACAGAACCAGAACACTATTCTAGAACATTTCTACGGAGAGAAGACGACCAGCACGCCACACTGGCCCTACACCAGCACAAACAGGTACACACACACACACTGGCCCTACACCAGCACAAACAGGTACACACACACACACTGGCCCTACACCAGCACAAACAGGTACACACACACACTGGCCCTACACCAGCACAAACAGGTACACACACACACACACTGGCCCTACACCAGCACACACAGGTACACACACGCACACACACACTGGCCCTACACCAGCACAAACAGGTACACACACACACACACACACACACACACACACACACACTGGCCCTACACCAGCACACACGGGTATACACACACACACACACACACACTGGCCCTACACCAGCACAAACAGGTACACACACACACACACTGGCCCTACACCAGCACACACAGGTACACACACGCACACACACACTGGCCCTACACCAGCACACACAGGTACACACACACACACACACACACACTGGCCCTACACCAGCACACACAGGTACACACACGCACACACACACACACTGGCCCTACACCAGCACAAACAGGTACACACACACACACTGGCCCTACACCAGCACAAACAGGTACACACACACACACTGGCCCTACACCAGCACAAACAGGTACACACACACACTGGCCCTACACCAGCACAAACAGGTACACACACACACACTGGCCCTACACCAGCACAAACAGGTACACACACACACACACTGGCCCTACACCAGCACACACAGGTACACACACGCACACTGGCCCTACACCAGCACAAACAGGTACACACACACACACTGGCCCTACACCAGCACAAACAGGTACACACACACACACTGGCCCTACACCAGCACAAACAGGTACACACACACACACTGGCCCTACACCAGCACAAACAGGTACACACACACACACTGGCCCTACACCAGCACAAACAGGTACACACACACACACACACACACACACACACACTGGCCCTACACCAGCACACACAGGTACACACACACACACACACTGGCCCTACACCAGCGCACACAGGTACACACACACACTGGCCCTACACCAGCACACACAGGTGCACACACACACTGGCCCTATACCAGCACACACAGGTACACACACACACACTGGCCCTACACCAGCACACACAGGTACACACACACTGGCCCTACACCAGCACACACAGGAACACACACACACACACACACACACACACACACAGGCCCTACACCAGCACACACAGGTACACACACACACAGGTACACACACACTGGCCCTACACCAGCACACACAGGTACACACACACACACAGGTACACACACACACTGGCCCTACACCAGCACACACAGGTACACACACACACACACACACACAGGTACACACACACACTGGCCCTATACCAGCACACACAGGTACACACACACACACACACACACACTGGCCCTACACCAGCACACACAGGTACACACACACTTGGCCCTACACCAGCACACACACACACACACACTCACACTGGCCCTACACCAGCACACACAGGTACACACACAAACACACACACACTGGACCTACACCAGCACACACAGGTGTACACACACACACACACACACTGGCCCTACACCAGCACACACAGGTACACACACACACACACTGGCCCTACACCAGCACACACGGGTATACACACACACACACACACACACACTGGCCCTACACCAGCACACACAGGTACACACACACACACACACACACTGGCCCTACACCAGCACACACGGGTACACACACACACACACACACACACACACACACACACACACACACACTGGCCCTACACCAGCACACACAGGTACACACACACACACTGGCCCTACACCAGCACACACAGGTACACACAAACACACACACAAACACACTGGCCCTACACCAGCACACACGGGTATACACACACACACACACACTGGCCCTACAACAGCACACACGGGTA
>JAVLUX010000015.1:44521507-44551507 GCA_032164185.1 Moxostoma hubbsi
GCTGCTGCGGCTCACTGTGTCTAAACTACTGCTGCAGCTGCCGTCCTGCGACCCGTCGTCATGTGACACGGCTGCACTGCCCGTTCACACACTGCAGGTTTACTGCGGCCGCCTGCAGCTCGACAATCAGCTGTACAACCGTGCCAGCTTCCACTTCCCCGTGATTGTGTGCGCAGAGCCGCAGATGGACGCTGGAGAATCTGACCTCACACTCGTGCCGCAACACCTGCAGCGGTTCTACGACGCGTGTTTCCTGTCACTCACGGTCACAATCTCCCGTGATGGCCGGCTCGACCAACTCAAGTTCCGCATCAAACCTGCACGCGTGTATCTCGAGGACACGTTCATTTATTACTTGAAAACACTATTTCACACCTACATCCCAGAATGCACTCTGAGTGAGGACAGTGGGCGGAGCCACAGTGTAGGGGCGGAGCTTAGCGTTCCGGCGGAGGTTATTTACTTCACACATGCTCTGGTGCAGCCGCTGCAGCTGCAGAAGTTGCTTATTGAACCCGTTGACCTGCTGGTCAGCATCCACGCATCACTCAAACTGTACATCGCATCTGATCACACGCCGCTGTCGTTCTCGCTGTTTGAACGCGGCCCCATCTGCACCACACCGCGACAGCTCGTGCACACGCTCGCCATGCATTACGCCGCCGGCGCGCTCTTCAGGGCGGGTGAGTGTTTCAGTCACACACACAGTACAGTTAGAACTTCTGAATGTGTTTGTGATGTGTGTTTGTGTGTGTAGGTTGGGTTGTCGGCTCTCTGGAGATTCTCGGCAGTCCGGCGAGTCTCGTGCGCAGCATCGGTAACGGAGTGTCAGATTTCTTCCGGTTGCCGTACGAGGGTTTGACTCGCGGGCCAGGTGCATTCATCAGCGGAGTCTCCAGAGGAACAAATTCCTTCATTAAACACATTTCTAAAGGTATGAGACAGTGTGAGTGTGTGTGAGAGTGACAGTGTGAGAGTGACAGTGTGAGAGTGACAGTGTGAGAGTGACAGTGTGACAGTGACAGTGTGACAGTGACAGTGTGACAGTGACTGTGTGTGTGAGTGTGAGAGTGACAGTGTGAGAGTGACAGTGAGTGACTGTGTGTGTGACAGTGTGAGTGTGTGTAAGACAGTGAGTGTGACAGTGAGTGTGTAAGACAGTGAGTGTGACAGTGAGTGTGACAGTGAGAGTGTCAGTGTGAGAGTGACAGTGTGAGTGACTGAGAGTGTAACAGTGTGTGAGTGACTGTCAGGGTGAGAGTGTGTGTAAGAGAGTTTGAGTGTGTCAGTTTGAGTGCGTGTAAGACAGTGTGAGTGCGTGTGTGACAGTGTGAGTGTGACAGTGTGTGTGTGTGTAGAAACAGCTGATAAAAATGTTTATAACAGTATGGGAGTCTGAACTGCAAGCTGAAGTTCTTAATGTTTTTTTCTTTATAAATGTTTTGTGAGATTGAGATTGTAACACCTCTCACACATGAACACTTGCTTTCCTGCTAAAATGATCATGCGGTACCAAACTCAGCCACCAGGTGCCGCTGTCTGTTAGCAACTTACAGGGTTATAATTGAATAATACATTTATGAGAAGGGTTAGCAAATGTTAATCAAGAAAAATAAAAACATTTAGGAGAGTTTTCTAATCACTTTATTGTTGTTTAGCTTCCGTATGACACACACCAGAGGATGAGAACTTAATAAACATCATGTTCATTTGTGATCCAGGATGATATAAACTCTCTCTCCGCAGGGACTCTGACATCCATCACTAATCTTGCGACGAGTCTGGCGCGTAACATGGACCGTCTGTCACTGGATGACGAGCATTACATGAGACAGGAGGAGTGGAGGAGACATCTGCCTGAGACTGTGGGAGACGGACTGAGACAAGGACTGTCACGACTGGGCATCAGTCTGCTGGGTGAGTCTCACACACACACACACACACATATAGACACACACATGCTCTCTCTAACACTGTGTGTGTGTGTGTGTGTGTATAGGAGCGATCGCAGGTATCGTTGATCAGCCGATGCAGACGTTCACACGGACCGGCGAGCAGTCAAACTCTGCGAGCAGCACGGCACGCGGCGTCATCTCTGGTGTGGGGAAAGGCATTGTGGGAGTTTTCACCAAACCTATCGGAGGAGCCGCTGAGCTTGTGTCACAGACCGGATACGGTACGTCATCTTAACACACACTCCTGTCATGTGACTTTAATGTCAGTATTTGTAACTGTGTGTGTTTCAGGGCTCCTTCACAGCGCTGGACTCTGGCAGCTTCCCAAACAACTTCATCTGCCAACAGATCAGAGATCAGCTGATGCTTCTAACAGCCACGTCAAATACATCTGGTGAACACACACACACTTCTCAAAAGTGATCATAACCTGGCTGGGAAATGACGTTAGCGTGGGTTATTTGTGAACGCTAACTGAGGGTCAAACAGATTTAAATGTGGTTTCAGGTAATGGACACATTTCGTTCCTCACTAATCGTCATGTTGTCTGTGTGTTGCAGGAAGATGCTTCAGTCTCTGGGTCGAGCGGAGCTTCATATGGCTCTAGATGTGTGTATGGTGAGCGGGTCGGGTCAGGAACACTCCGGCTGTCTGCTGCTCAGTTCGGAGGTTCTGTTTGTCGTCAGTGTGTGTGAAGACGCGCAGCAGCAGGCGTTTCCCATCACTGAGATCCAGTGTGAACATGACACACACACACCTGGACGCATCACACTCACACTGCAGCAGTACAGAGTGACCGCAGACACTGAGGTACACACACTGTCACGCACGCACTCTCTCTCACACACACACTCACGAACACTTTGTCTTTCGTAGAGAGTCAGTGTCATCATGCACACAGTGATTCAGCTGTCTGTCTGTCTCTGTCTCTCAGGCCGACGGGTCTCGTGAGCGTCTGTCAGAATTGCAGTACAGTCGTCTGGTGGATTTTGTAACCGGAGCGTCTCAGTATTTGTCTCCGTCTCAGTCGTCTCTCCATCAGCAGCCGCCCGTCACACCCGCTGAACCTCCGCCCACCGTCTCCAAAACATACCAGTACCAAGCAGACCCGGCCTTCGCACGTGTGTTCGTCTGCAAGTTTAACATGGTGAAAAATAAAGCCCTGCGGATCGGCTTCCACTGACGGCACAGGATCAGTGTGTGTGTGTGTGTGTGTGTTTCAGAAGAGGTAAAAGATGCTTTAAACCAAAAGAAGGTCTCGTTTTGTATTTTTATACACAAGAAAGATGATTCAGTGTTTTTTTTCTCCTCTGGTCTAAAATGATAAATCACATGTTTTGTGCGAGTGTCTTTCAGTGTTTGTTCATGAAGGGACTCCAGCGTGTGTTTCTGCAGCGCTGCTGATGATCACCTGCACATGAACGATCATATTACATCAGCAGTTTTAGCAATCAAGAGCTCCATAACACTAAATAATATTAATTCATGACAGCAATGAAGGATCTCACACACTGATTAAAGACAATCTTTACACCTGATGTGTGTCTACCTGTCTCTGATGATGATGTCACTTCCTCTTGGCTTTGGGTTTTTTGTTGTTCTAACGCCGCCATGTGTTTGGAGTACGACCAGCAGATCTGAGACAAATAAAGACAATTCACCGTCAGTCTGGATTGGTGCAATATACAGAACAAGCCACTCAGAAATACATTTCAGGATATAGACCATGAGCACTTCCTGTAGATACAGTTTAAAGGGATATTGAGAAGTGCACTTTAATATTCACGTCTGCAGGGGGTTCTGGGTATCTCAGCGAGTTCTGACGCTATCACACCTGGAGGCGTGCTGAGTGACACCAGTCAGGTCTCCTTCGCAACCAAATTGGCCCAGTTGCTAGGGAGGGTAGAGTCACATACAGTAGCGCTTTTAACCACCCCGGTAGGAAGTGGCATGTTGCTCTGGGAACACACGCCGTTGCCGGCGCTCTGAGCGGTTCATGTTAGAAGCTGCCAGATTCAGGTCAGTACGACTTTGGGTTTGTAATTTATGAGAAAATATATATCAGCCTTCTGAACTTGTTTCACTCACACACGAACGGATGAGTTAGGGGCCGTTCACACCAAACATGTTTCTTCAGTATCTCACGCAGTGACACAATTTTAGACAACTTCAGATTTAACGTTCAAGATGAAAAGAGGCGACTGATATAATGTTTAACATTATTCCAGAAGTTTCAGCACTCGTTTGCTCTAGTGTGCCGATGGGCCGCTGTGATTGTTTCACATAATACACGATCAATAAACTGCAGCGTCGGAATATAATAATCATCATCATACTGGACAATAAATACTGTAATTTATGGGTTATTCTATTTTCCCAATCTGGAACGCCCGATTCACAATGTGCTGTAAGTCCTTGTGGTGGTGCGGTTACTCGCCTCAATCCGGGTGGCGGAGGATGAATCTCAGTTGCCTCCACGTCGGAGACGTAGCACGTGTGGAGGCTTCACGCTATTCTCAGCGGCGTCCACACACAACTCACTACACGCCCCACCGAGAACCACATTATAGTGACCACAAGGAAGTTACCCCATGTGACTCTACCCTCACTAGCAACCGGGCCAATTTGGTTACCCCATGTGACTCTACTCTCCCTAGCAACCGGCCCAATTTGGTTACCCCATGTGACCCTACCCTCCCTAGCAACCGGCCCAATTTGGTTACCCCATGTGACCCTACCCTCCCTAGCAACCGGCCCAATTTGGTTACCCCATGTGACCCTACCCTCCCTAGCAACCGGCCCAATTTGGTTACCCCATGTGACTCTACCCTCCCTAGCAACCGGGCCAATTTGGTTACCCCATGTGACTCTACTCTCCCTAGCAACCGGCCCAATTTGGTTACCCCATGTGACCCTACCCTCCCTAGCAACCGGCCCAATTTGGTTACCCCATGTGACCCTACCCTCCCTAGCAACCGGCCCAATTTGGTTACCCCATGTGACCCTACCCTCCCTAGCAACCGGCCCAATTTGGTTACCCCATGTGACCCTACCCTCCCTAGCAACCGGCCCAATTTGGTTACCCCATGTGACTCTACCCTCCCTAGCAACCGGGCCAATTTGGTTACCCCATGTGACCCTACCCTCCCTAGCAACCGGGCCAATTTGGTTACCCCATGTGACTCTACCCTCCCTAGCAACCGGCCCAATTTGGTTACCCCATGTGACTCTACCCTCCCTAGCAACCGGCCCAATTTGGTTACTCCATGTGACTCTACCCTCCCTTACCCCACTCCAGCGGTGATAATCAGTATCAATACTCGCTGAGATACACAGACCCGCTGATGCATTATAATATTAATACCAACTAAATTCCAAAATGTTACTGGGTGAAGTAAAAGGTTTTTGCACACCCTGTTCAAGTGCTTTGTAAATATAGATTTTTTTACCTGTGGAAAAACATGCATTCATCATAATTAACTAGATTTTTTTATTTCATTAAACATTTTGGATGTACTCGCCTACAACAGCTTATAGGATGAATGAAAAACAGCATGTTGTACCCGGGGTTGGTCTCACGTGTGTGCCCGCGGTGTCATGCACAACTCTGTTGCTCCTTTTAAAACTAGAAAACCTCAATTCTGTACTTTATATCTTAAGAAATGAAGATTTGAAACTTTACTGGTGCGTCTCTTAAATTAAATAAACGTCAGATCGGAACCGCAGCTCCTCCTCTGGACATTAGATTTCACATTTCTAACCGTATCTATATTCTTTGGCATTTCTATGAATGTATATTACGTTGTTTACTGTAATGTCAATCTTTATATATACACTTGATGTTTTAAATGTGCTATAAATAAATTGACCTCTGACCTTATAAGTGACCTCTTTCATCTCATCACAGTTCTGCTGCTGCTCTTCATCAGTAGCTGCTCGTGTCTCCTCCTCTTCCTCCTGTCAATCACACAAACACCATCAGCCGTGAGCTGGAGGACAAACTTTATTCCTGAATCGTCAAATAATATTACACACAACAGACTCTCACACAGACAGACAGACAGACACACGGACAGACAGACAGGCAGACACACACACACACAACACTCTCTCACACACACACACACACACACACACAACACTCTCACACAGACAGACACACAACAGACTCTCACACAGACAGACAGACACACAACAGACTCTCACACAGACAGACACACAGACAGGCAGACACACACTCACAGACAGACAGACACACTCTCTCTCACACACACACACACACAACAGACTCAAACACACACAACAGACTCTCACACAGACAGACAGACACACAGACAGACACACTCACACTCTCACAGACACACACAGACACAGACACACACACACACACACACACACACACACACACATACCCGTTCAAAAGTTTAGGGTCAGTTACTTTTCTTCACATTGTAGAATAATAGTAAAGTCATCATAACTATGGAATAATAGAATGGAAATATGGGAATTATGTTGTCTTTGCCTATAATTTGCAGACATGTCCTCTGGACAGTGTGATCACATGATCTGTACCTGAGACCTGCTGTCGTCCTGCTCCTCTGTCTGTCTGATCATCTGTCTCTCTCTCTGTCTGTCCTCCAGCACACGCAAAATCTGCTGCTCACCGACAGCTGCGCGGAACGCCACAAAATCCGGCCAGTGTTTGAGCAGCTCATTGAACACACACCCCTAACACACACACACAGGGTTGTGATGCTATTTGTACTCTGAATCACTGTGTGTGTGTCTGTGTGTGCCTGTCAGTGTATGTGTCCGTCTGTTTCTCTGTGTGTGCGTGTGTCTGTGTGCACGTGCATGTGTCTGTGTGCCTGTCTGTGTGAGTGTGTCTGTTTGGTCTGTCTGTGTCTGTCTGTTTCTCTGTGTGCGTGCGTGCGTCTGTTTGTCCGTCTGTTTCTCTGTGCGTGTGTGTGTGTGTCTGTGTGCCTGTCTGTCTGTGTGTGTGTGTACACACGTGTGTATCTGTCTGTTTCTCTGTGTGTGTGCGCGTCTGTTTGTCCGTCTGTTTCTCTGTGCGTGTCTGCGTGCCTGTCTGTCTGTCTGTGTGTGTGTGTGTGTGTGTGTGTATCTGTCTGTTTCTCTGTGTGTGCGCGCGTCTGTTTGTCCGTCTGTTTCTCTGTGCGTGTCTGCGTGCCTGTCTGTCTGTCTGTGTGTGTGTGTGTGTATCTGTCTGTTTCTCTGTGTGCGTGCGTCTGTTTGTCCGTCTGTTTCTGTGTGCGTGTGTCTGTGTGCCTGTCTGTCTGCCTGTCTGTGTGCGTGCGTGCGCATGTATGTGTGCGCCCGTCTGTTTCTGTGTGCGGGTGTGTGTGTGTCTGTCTGTCCGTCTGTTTCTCTCTGTGTGTGTGTGTGTGTGTTTCTGTGCGTGCCTTTTTGTCCGTCTGTTTCTCTTTGTGTGTGCGTGTGTTTCTGTGTCTTTGTGAGACCTGCGCCTCTCTGAAGACATACGGTCCGAGTGCTCGCCACTGGCTCGTGATTCGCTCGGCGAGGTCGGGTGGGATGTGGATCTGCAGTGCAGGGGGGAGAGACGATGAGATGAAGCAGCTGATGATGATGTTGATCTTCCTCTGAATCATCATGTCATCACAGTGAGAGTGACACAGATCCTGACACACACACACACACAACAGCTTTATAATATCCAATAAATATTCCAGCACATGATGTGATGGGAATCTGGAATGTTACCGATCCGAAAAGAGTCATGAGATGTTTGTCTCACCTTGTACCTCTGAACCTCGAGCCAGAAGAGCAGATCTTTCTCCAGCAGATCATCACGAGCACACACAAACTTCTGGAAGTGCAGACGGGTGACGGGGTTCAACAGAGCGCTGCGGAGAGACACACACTCCTGACACGAGCTCATCACACCAACAGCAGCCTGCACGCACACACACACACACACACACACACACACACACACACACACACACACTTACTCGATTCATTCAGATCACTTTATGCCTTTTTGTTTGAACGCTCTATATCAGCTCATTCAAGACAACAGGAGAGCCACATGTTCCACATGTCACATGGTTTCACTTCTCTAGCAGATAAACTCTGTTGTTAAATATAAAGCAATAATGCAGCAGCACAAGATAATGCTGAGATGAGGAGAAGCCATCTATGAACACACTTGTGTGTTTCTCATTCAGAACGGCAATAAACATTTCTTCTCTAAATGAATCTACACATCTGGCAACATCACTCAGTCCACAATACTGAAGTCAAATTAAAGATGGATTTATCAGCGTCTTCTATCCTCAGATATGGTGGAATAAACCCATTTTTATTTCTTTAGTGCTTTTCTCAACACATTGTTTCAAAGCAGATTTACAGAAAAAAAATGTAATATTAAAGTCTTTAGTGTCATCGTGTAGATATCATTGTAAATTGTTTAAAAATAAATAATTAAATAATAATTGGCTGATGAAGCTTTTGTTGGTAATGAATCGATTCGTTGATGTAGTCCATCATTAGACTGAGATCAGTGAGATGCACCACAGTTCAACTGCAGCTCGTTTCATTATTGAATTGTGTGTTGGAGGATAAATGAGGCGCACGCGTGGATAAATGAGGCGCACGCGAGGATAAATGAGGCGCACGCGTGGATAAATGAGGCGCACGCGAGGATAAATGAGGCGCACGCGTGGATAAATGAGGCGCACGCGAGGATAAATGAGGCGCACGCGTGGATAAATGAGGCGCACGCGTGGATAAATGAGGCGCACGCGAGGATAAATGAGGCGCACGCGAGGATAAATGAGGCGCACGCGTGGATAAATGAGGCGCACGCGTGGATAAATGAGGCGCACGCGTGGATAAATGAGGCGCACGCGAGGATAAATGAGGCGCACGCGTGGATAAATGAGGCGCACGCGTGGATAAATGAGGCGCACGCGTGGATAAATGAGGCGCACGCGAGGATAAATGAAGTCTTTAGTCTAGACTTAAACTGAGGGAGTGTGTCTGAGTCCCGAACAGTGTTAGGGAGACTATTCCATAGTTCAGGAGCCAAATATGAAAAGGATCTTCCTCCTATTGTGGATTTTGATATTCTAGGAACTATTAACAGTCAGAATTGTGTGATTGTACTGAACGTGATGAATATAGTGTGGTAGAAGGTCACTTAAGTACTGCAGACATTCAAAGCTTTGTCTGCAGACGGTAACGATATTATCTGCGTGTTCAGATGTGACCTCATTACAAACGGAGTAAATCTGCAAGAAAAAATGCAAGATCTGCGTTTACTGATGTTAATAATTTGATTCGAGGCATCTTTCACCGAGCAAAGCTTCGAATCACTCACAATGGCAACGAGGAGTCGAGGCGTATGTGAAGAGAAACATCGTGTTGGATAATGTTGTGTAACAGACAGTAAACTTGTCGAGGACAGATACAGCATACATATTTACACACTGAACGTGTGTTTCTTCTCTCTCTACAGTTGGTGAGTAGAGGACTTTGCTGTGAATATATGGTTTAATATTTAAAGATGTATGGCATGGCACACAAAACTACCTTTTGCAGCAAGACTTTATTTTATGACATGTTAATATTTAATAAAATATTCATTTGTAAAAGGACCACATTGCCTTTAAGACTAATATTGATAATAGGTTATACGCTCTTTATTTACATTTCTCCATAACAAGCACTTAAATGTGTGGATGTCTTTTCAATGGATTTGGGTTTTCACTGCACCAGATTCTTATTTTGCACTTTATTCAATTTGCGTTTTTTCTGTGTGTGTATATATATATAAAATGTATAAGAGTAGTGGAGGAACTACTGTTACACTTGCTCAGATCCTATACGGTCATGGCTGGATTCTCTCTTTGTTTTTAAATAAATAATGGTTAATACAGCCAGTAGATCTGCAGGCTGCAATATTCATTTAGTTAGCTGGAATGTGAAGCTCTTAAATCACCCTGTTAAGCTTAGAAAAGTACTTCTGCATTTAAAACAACTTAAAGTGGAGATTGCCTTTCTTCAGGAAACTCATTTATGTAAAAAAGACCATTTATATAGAATGTAGAGGCACAGCAATCCTGATTGAAAAAAGGGTTTCGACCCTGTCCTAGCTAATGTATATGCACCAAATGATGATGATGATGAGTCTTTTTTTCACAAACATGTTTTCTAGACTACCTAAACCACACACACACACACACTATTTGACACTAGGAGGAGATATGAATTGCGTAATCTCTTCATTGTTAGATCTATGAAAGCGATCATCCCCATCAGCTGATACCATTCAATTATTCCTCCACACATATGGGGTATCTGATGGCTGCTGTTTTCACAATCCTGGGTCAAGATGTTATTGTTTTTTTCTCACCCGTTCATCAAACTTATTCACGTGGACAATTTTTACTTAAACAAGAATCTTGAATTAGTTATTGTGAGTATCATGTTATTTCAGATCATGCCCCGCTATCAATGACATTATGCATGACAGATATCCTCCATTACATATTAATTGCCAATAATTAACAAGCTTGGGACATGACCAAAACATGTGTGTGCTATCCCAACTCTACACCCATCACATAAGGAGTCTATATTTGGTGAAAATCTGCTAATTTAGCTTTTGTCCAGTGTATGTGTTGGACTATTTTGAATTGAGTAATTGAATAATGTCGTGAACAGATTGAGATTGAATAAATCTTTATAATATCTTGCCATGTTTCTTCTGAAAGTTGCATATGAAGTTCACATTGTTGCTTTGATTTTGTTCAATTCTGTGAGGAAAGAGAATATCAGACCTGTATTATTCCAAGCCCTCATCACTATATAGATCAGTCAATGTCACAACCCTTAAAAGCGTGTCTGTAATCGAGGGAGTAAACTTATGATTTCCCATAATAGGGGCATTGAGAGATCAAGCGAAACAGCTCGTCTAAACTGGTGCAATATTTTAAAAGATGCTCTAACAATTGGGTTTATAGAAAGTCCAGATAATGACTCAAAGAGGTATCTCTGTGCAAATTAGAGCAGGTAATGATGTGGCCTACAAGAAGTCTTGTATATAATAGAAGTTTAACAAATGCTTCATCTGAAAGCAACAAAGGTTCTTTCAGGACATTCTTGCAATATTCGGTTTAACTACAGAACTCTGTTTAGATAATAATTATTAGCCAGACGTCTTATATTGCTCAAGTGGACGGACAGATCTCGGATCAGGGATCTACATACTCCACTAAAGGCTGTGCTCAAACGTTTGGCAGCCAGTGCTGACTTACAGCAAATGGATCCAAATATAAGTTATTTCTCTTCCTTTAATCTGACCCCGTGACCCCGTGATGATTTGTAATGGTGCAGTGGGGATGGGGAGCTCTATTGGAGCAAGTTTTTGAAATTACTGTTATATTAAACGTTATATTAAACTATATAAAATATTAATAAAAAGACTTTGAGAAAAAACTGTTTCATGTCTGTCCTTGTATTTTTCATCTGGTTGAGGTTGAGCAGCGTTTTAGAAAGTAATGCAATTAGTTTTTAGACAGAGTAATAAGTACAGTAATCTAATTACACTGTAGAAAATGTAACTAGTAGTTAGTAATTAGGCTAAATTACCCACCACTGGTGGATGCTATACAGTGTTTCAGTATATTAGCTTTGTGTTGTGGAGGGCTCGAGAGCTCATTCTATCAGAGGCACCGTTTAGGGTCTTTACTGCGGGACATTTGCGTGGCGGCGAGTTGTGCGTCTGGATGTCACGGAGCCGTTATCAGCTCGTTCAGTGCGAGCGGTCAATCTGCTGATGTAGTACAACAACAACACAGAACAGGCTCAAGTGTTACTTTGCTTGAAACCGGAGCAGATTTTCTTCGTATAAAGACGGGGATTTGGATCCGATGTTCATCTTGTACGGCTCGCACATTTCTCTCTTTAGTAGCATGAAACCGTCTGCACATTAGACCCTCTCCATTACCTTTATTACCCTGAACTTCAGTCCTATCCTGCCCAATCATCACCAGCTTCACACATGGCACGGTCCTCTTTCTTCTCCATTTGTCTGCTTCCTTTAATAGGAATCTTTAGATAACCAAGTTTGCACCTGCTTGTACCTGCATCCAGGGGTGCAACAACTCATTTCTGAGCGGGTATTTTGCATTTCTGTAAAACATCTTTCAATTATAAACTGTAATTGTTTCAAGTGTACAATGGAAAAGTTATATTCTATAGAAAGCACAAGACAGTTGTCTTTCTGAACAATATTGAAGAAATGCTCACAATAACCCTTTATTAACATTAGGAAATATAATTAACCTATTAACTGCAGTTATTCAACTAGTTTAATGTTCATTAATAGCACTTGTTCATAATGAATTATTTACTGGGAACATACAGCTTTCAGTTTAAACTAATATTATAATGTTGAAATTAAGGATTGTTCATTGTTAGTTGCATTTATTAACATTAGTTAAGTGTTACCTACACTTTGAATTTCATATTTTGGGGGGTCACGACCCCTCTGAAACAAGAAACTTGAGCTACCAGACAGTTTTATATCTCATTTAACTGTAGAAAAGTTACATTTGTAATAAAAACTGATAATTGCCAGGATTCATAGCTATGAATGTAAATCAGGTCTCTCGTTATCCAGTAATAATAAATGACTGTGATTGGCGCAGGATCACATGACCGCGCTGTGAACACACCTCCGGCAGCGGTCAGGACCTCTGGACAATGACTTCCACTTGATTAATGATACTGATGTTCATAAAATCCGCCATTATTTACTGACGCTTGTTCAAATCAGAATGACATTTTTCTTCGGTGAAACACAAGATTGAGGGACGAGAGGATCGAGTTTGTGTCTGTTCAAGCACCGAAAGCACACACAGAAGAACGCACGCATGACCTTGTTTAAACGAGATCACCTGACGTCATCGCTCTGCGCGGTCAAACTTTAAACAAGGCAGAAGCACACATCAGATCGTGTGTTTGTAGAATGTGTGAAAGTGTTCGAGATCCTCTTTCAGAACAACTGGGTTCGTGTATAAAGAAACATTCATTTCATTTAAGTTTCAATGTTGTCATTTGGCAACTTTTCATAATATTTTATTACTAAACCCTTTATTTCCTCCCAAAATCTCTTTTTTCTTACAGTTTATTATAGTGATATTATGTCCAAAATATTCCCAGCGAGGTCACTGATACACATCATGAGATGCAGAAGAGAATCATGACTGACCTTCCACTGATGATGATGATGATGATGATGATGTCGTCTCCTCCTGTACGGACGGACCACAGACTGCTCACACACACCGTCTGACAGATGAACCTGCGCGCACGCACACACACACACACACACACACGTGATCATGTGATGCACTGGTGTTGTGGGTAATTAGTGTAATTAGGACGTCAGTGGAATCTCAGGTGTAACGGGACACTTCACTGATCCTCTCAGTGTGCTTCTCATCTCTGAAACGGTGCGTCCTCATTTCCAAACTTCTCCCTTTAATGAAGCCAGGAAAGAAAAGGACGGAGGAATGGAAGCAAGATGGATTTGTGAAATGAAATCGTGCGTTCTTTAAAGCAGCTGCAGCACATCGGAGCACCTCATGTTTTGTTGAAGCTTCATTTATGTTTCATAATTGAAGATGCAGTTCAATTTGAGAATTAGGGTTTATTTAAACCACAAAGGTGAAGCATGATTTAAAACTGTTAGATGAGAAGGGTGCTTCCCCGATCCTCATCACGCTGCATTTACAGAACGGACACATCCTTCATGATGGCAGACTTTCAGTTACCGGGTCACGGGCTCGAGGACGGAGGAGCACATCAGAGGACATGACTAACATTATTTAGTGAAAACAGATTGATCATATTCGGTTATTAAATATTGAGACAGTCACTCACATTCAAATCAAAGATATTTTGCAAGACCAGTAATTGTGAAACATTTTCACCCAAAATATAATTACAGCACTAAAGTTTTATAATGCAAAATATCTTCATTATTGTTGTGCAAAGAAATGAATGATATATTATTGAAATTCAACCATATTTATATTCATGGAAGTACTCATTTTAATAGCTTTAAAAGAAAACTATAAAAGTAATAAGAATAATCATTAATAAACATAATTACAAGCTCAAGCACATAATCCAGGTGTGTTACAGTGATGAGAACCAGATTTATTCCCATTAAACGAGGAGAAATTAAAATAATATAACAAAACATTCTAGTTTTCATGATGAAAGTTGTTTTATTTTGTTATTTTAGGGGGGAAATATGACTAATGTTTTCTTGAGATTCTCCTCAGAAAAGACTCGATCAGAAATGAATGTTGATGATTTCAGCACAAAAGCATTGAAAAGAAATAAGTCTGATTTTAACAGTGTTCGGCGATCTGAAGTTGAGACGCTTTAAAACAGAATTACTGATGAACTCCACGAACATGGAAACTCTGAAAGCTGAAGTGTGGCATGTCTGTGTTCCTGAATATGCTCCTCCGCATGTATTGGTCAAACAAAGAGAGAGTCCCGCCCCAACTCATGCCATTGGTTGACCCGTCAGGTTCGACGGGTCGCTCAAAACAAAGAGACACAGATAGTTTTCCTAACGGTAGTTCTGCGCCTTTGTAGGGCACTGTGGGAAGGATATTTAACGCGTTACATCTTTAATGCGGTTCTATTTAACGCGTTACATCTTTAATGCCGATAAATTTCATGCGTTACATCTTGAATGCGGTTCTATTTAATGCGGTTGTATTTAATGCGTTGCATCTTGAATGCAGTTATATTTAATATGCGTTGCATCTTGAATGCAGATATATTTAATATGCGTTGCATCTTGAATGCAGTTATATTTAAATATGCGTTGCATCTTGAATGCAGTTATATTTAATTATGCGTTGCATCTTGAATGCAGTTATATTTAATATGCGTTGCATCTTGAATGCAGTTATATTTAATTATGCGTTGCATCTTGAATGCAGTTATATTTAAATATGCGTTACATCTTGAATGCAGATATATTTAATATGCGTTGCATCTTGAATGCAGTTATATTTAAATATGCGTTGCATCTTGAATGCAGTTATATTTAATTATGCGTTGCATCTTGAATGCAGTTATATTTAATATGCGTTGCATCTTGAATGCAGATATATTTAATATGCGTTGCATCTTGAATGCAGTTATATTTAATTATGCGTTGCATCTTGAATGCAGTTATATTTAATTATGCGTTGCATCTTGAATGCAGTTATATTTAATTATGCGTTGCATCTTGAATGCAGTTATATTTAAATATGCGTTACATCTTGAATGCAGATATATTTAATATGCGTTGCATCTTGAATGCAGATATATTTAATATGCATTGCATCTTGAATGCAGATATATTTAATATGCGTTGCATCTTGAATGCAGATATATTTAATATGCGTTGCATCTTGAATGCAGTTATATTTAAATATGCGTTGCATCTTGAATGCAGATATATTTAATATGCGTTGCATCTTGAATGCAGATATATTTAATATGCGTTGCATCTTGAATGCAGTTATATTTAATTATGCGTTGCATCTTGAATGCAGTTATATTTAATATGCGTTGCATCTTGAATGCAGATATATTTAATATGCGTTGCATCTTGAATGCAGATATATTTAATATGCGTTGCATCTTGAATGCAGTTATATTTAATATGCGTTGCATCTTGAATGCAGATATATTTAATATGCGTTGCATCTTGAATGCAGATATATTTAAATATGCGTTGCATCTTGAATGCAGATATATTTAATATGCGTTGCATCTTGAATGCAGTTATATTTAATATGCGTTGCATCTTGAATGCAGTTATATTTAATTATGCGTTGCATCTTGAATGCAGTTATATTTAATTATGCGTTGCATCTTGAATGCAGTTATATTTAAATATGCGTTACATCTTGAATGCAGATATATTTAATATGCGTTGCATCTTGAATGCAGTTATATTTAAATATGCGTTGCATCTTGAATGCAGATATATTTAAATATGCGTTACATCTTGAATGCAGATATATTTAATATGCGTTGCATCTTGAATGCAGTTATATTTAAATATGCGTTACATCTTGAATGCAGATATATTTAATATGCGTTGCATCTTGAATGCAGTTATATTTAAATATGCGTTGCATCTTGAATGCAGTTATATTTAAATATGCGTTGCATCTTGAATGCAGTTATATTTAATATGCGTTGCATCTTGAATGCAGATATATTTAATATGCATTGCATCTTGAATGCAGATATATTTAATATGCGTTGCATCTTGAATGCAGATATATTTAATATGCGTTGCATCTTGAATGCAGTTATATTTAAATATGCGTTACATCTTGAATGCAGATATATTTAATATGCGTTGCATCTTGAATGCAGATATATTTAATATGCGTTGCATCTTGAATGCAGTTATATTTAATTATGCGTTGCATCTTGAATGCAGTTATATTTAATTATGCGTTGCATCTTGAATGCAGTTATATTTAATTATGCGTTGCATCTTGAATGCAGATATATTTAATATGCGTTGCATCTTGAATGCAGATATATTTAATATGCGTTGCATCTTGAATGCAGATATATTTAATATGCGTTGCATCTTGAATGCAGATATATTTAATATGCGTTGCATCTTGAATGCAGATATATTTAATATGCGTTGCATCTTGAATGCAGATATATTTAAATATGCGTTACATCTTGAATGCAGATATATTTAATATGCGTTGCATCTTGAATGCAGATATATTTAATATGCGTTACATCTTGAATGCAGATATATTTAAATATGCGTTACATCTTGAATGCAGATATATTTAAATATGCGTTACATCTTGAATGCAGATATATTTAATGCAGATATATTTAATATGCGTTGCATCTTGAATGCAGATATATTTAATATGCGTTGCATCTTGAATGCAGATATATTTAATATGCGTTACATCTTGAATGCAGATATATTTAAATATGCGTTACATCTTGAATGCAGATATATTTAATGCGTTACATCTTGAATGCAGATATATTTAATGCGTTACATCTTGAATGCAGATATATTTAATGCAGATATATTTAATGCGTTACATTCTCTTAAAGTTTTTAAGAAAGATTTTTTTAGACATTTTAAACGGAAAACAAGACAAAAACATTTGATAAAAATAAGATTTATTGCAGTAAATTTCTTTACTGAATTAAATTGAATACAAAGTATTTTCCCTTTAATTCAGTGAATGTCATTTAGAGGTATTTTTAAAAGACGATTTGTCCTATTTATTGTTAGTAAACACATTTAATACAACCTTTTAAGTCAGGCACTAGTTGAATAATTAGTTAAGAGCTCATGATTAATCGTTACAATAATCGCACAAAGTCAAATAATCATTCAAATAATAGTTAGATTAGTCGATTATCAAAATAATCATTAGTTGCAGTCCTACTTTTGCCCATGACAACTTCCTCTCCTTCTATAGAAATGACATTGCAAATCAGCACTTAAAATACAATATAAATATATAAAAACTACAAATATTATCTAATGTGTTTTGTGCACCAAACACGACTAACACAACACAACAAAAATTGACACTGACACTTAAAAAAGTGAAATTGCAAAACCTTTAATTTTTTGCTTGGTCTCGCCGGGTTATAGTAAGATCAATAATAGTCATAATAATCATAATAGATTTTAATGTAAAACAATGAGATCTTTATAAATGACAGAAAGCTGCATATATAAAAATATATATAAATATCAGTTCCCACTTTAAATATCTGTTATAAATATCTCAGTATTTTTACAGCTCTGTGAGGTTTTTGTATGGTAGTGGGCATGATAATGTAATGATGATTAAGAGATATATCTCAAAAGCCTGTTGTATCAGATTTGAAACATTTCAATGTAATTAAAATAATTAAAACAAATTTAAGCAAGCACAAGTTGCTTCAATTTCAGCAAATACTCATTTTGAAATATCAATAACAAGACAAACATTATTGTTAATTTTCTAAAGATCTCATCTTACCTGCGGTTTGTGACGCATGATGAACTTTGAATTGGACAGAAACAGCGGCAGCCAATGAGACTCTAATCGATCCTGAACGACAGACTGAAGCTCAGTGAGAACTGACACAGAGACACACTCGCGCTGAAGATGCAGATAACCACCACACATCTGCAACAGCTACACACACACACACACACACACACACACACACACACACACACACACACCATTAACACAAGCTACAGTGTAGTTCCTAACTGCTGTTTTTAATCTTGTGTTCTTTGATTTGAGCCCCTGATGTGATCAGCTGCAGACCTGCACATCAGCCTGTAACATGAGCTCCATCAGTGAGCATCACAACACACTCATCTCTCAGAAACAGTTTCTCGTACCCTTGTCTGCTGCTCTTCACTGGCAGGGCTACTCGATCCAAACAGGAAGTTGTTGGTGAGATACTGAGCTTTGATGTTTGCGTTTCTTTTTTTTAACAGATCTTCATCGTCCTGAGTAGTCTTCATCAACTGCTCGATGTCCAGCCAACACTGCATTTGCATACTACACACACACACACACACACACACAGAGTCTAAGCATACATGATGTTTCTACAGTGTGTGTGTGTGTGTGTGTGTGTGTGTGTGTGTGTGTGAGAGAGTGTGTTTGTGTTCTACTCTCACCTGGCTGAATTCTCTTCCAGGAATGACAGGAAATGCTGGAGTTCAACCTGGTTCTGGATCAGAGAAGTGAGACGAAAGCCTCTAAACGGAGCTGGAACCTTTGACCAGAGATCAGGATGTCTGACATGCTGTTCTGCAGTTCTGCACTCCTGTCACACACACAATCACATACAGACTCACACTTCTGCTGTGAACACTGGAAACTTCCGTCCCCCCCCCTCACGGCTACTCGATCGGTTCAGGGCGCTGCTCATAGCCATGCTCACACTAACCCCATCTCATCCTGACTCTCAAGTGTTACTATGCGCTCACAGGGACCAGGTGCTTAGGCACCTCAGCTGTCTAGGGCTTCAGGTCAACTGGGAAAAAGAGCAAGCTCACTCTGGTTCAGAACATCTCTTTTCTCTGCATGGAGTTAGACTCCGTCTCAATGACAGCGCGCCTCATGTACGAGCGTGCGCAGCCAGTGCTCAGGTGCTTCGCTCTCTTAGAGCCTGGCACATCAGTTCCTCTAAAACAATTCCAGAGGCATATGAGATCGGGTTGATGCATACAAGACCGCTTCAGCTCTGGCTTCAGACTCGAGTCCTGAGATGGGCATGGCGCCGGGGCACGTACCGTGTGGTAATCACCCCCCTCCTGCTGTCAGACTTTCAACACTTGGTCAGACCTGTCCAGACGTGTCGTGGTCACCACAGATGCCTCTCAACAGGGTTGGGGTACCGTGTGCAACGGGCAGGGCCCCGGCTGCATTGGCACATCAACTGCCTAGAGTTGCTGGCTGTATTCCTTGCCCTGCGGAGGTTTCTCCCGCTGATTCGGGGCAAACATGTCTTGATCCATTCAGACAGCACCGCGACGGTAGCGTACATAACTCGCCCGCCATCTCCTCCTTTGGAGTCAGCAGTGACTCAGGTCGCTGCACACCACTCATATCTCCCTGCCAACCGCATCACAATGGCGGACATGCGGTCGCGACAGGTTTCGCTCAGCAGAGAGTGGAGGCTCCACCCCCAGGTGGTCCAGCTGATTTGGGGCCAATTCGGCAAGGCACAGTTAGATCTCTTTGCCTCCCAGGACAACACTCACTGCCTGCTCTGGTACTCCCTGACAGAAGCCCATCTCAGGACAGACGCTTTGGTACACAGCTGGCCCCAGGGGCTGTGCAAGTATGCATTTCCCCCAGTGAGTCGCTCAGGGAGGACGAGGAACAAGTCACCTTGGTGGCTCCTTATTGCCCCACCCGGACTTGGTTCTCAGATCTCACGCTTCTCGCGACAGCACCTCCCTGGCAAAATCCCCTGAGGAAGGACCTTCTTTCTCAGGGACGGGGCACCCTCTGGCACCCGTGCCCAGACATCTGGAACCTCCACGTCTGGCCCCTGGACGGGACGCAGAAGATCTGAGTGACCTACCATCTGCAGTCGTAGACACGAACAACCAAGCCAGAGATCCCTCCACCAGGCAACTTTACAACCTGAAGTGGCGCTTGTTTGCGAATTAGTGTTCTTCTCGATCTGAAGACCCACAGAGATGCGCAGTTTGGTCAGTGCTCTCATTCCTGCAAGAGAGGCTGGAGGGGAGGCTGTCCCCCTCCACCTTGAAGGTGCATGTAACCGCTATCACGGCCCAAACACAACGCAGTGGACGGCAAGTCCTTGGGTAAGAACGATTTGATTATCAGAGATCTCTCAGTGGTCCTCTCGGGCCTTCAGAGACCCCCCTTCGAACCGCTTGACTCCGTTGAGCTCAAGGCCCTCTCCTTGAAGACAGCCCTCCTGATAGTGCTAGCTTCCATCAAGAGGGTTGGGGACCTCCAAGCGTTCTCTGTCAGCGACACTTGCCTGGAGTTCGGTCTGGCACATACGTTATCCTGAGACCATGACCAGGCTACGTGCCCAAGGTTCCTATGACCCCCTTCAAGGAACAGGTCATGAACCTGCAAGCAAACTGCCCCGAGAGGAGGCAGACCCAGCCTTCTCGTTGCCGTGTCGAGTGCGTGCTTTGTGTATCTATTTGGACTGCATGCAGAGCTCTAGATGTTCTGAGCAGCCCTTTTGTCTGCTCGGCGGACGGCGGAAAGGGAACACAGTCTCCAAACTGAGGCTGCCCCCTCTGACGTTGACGCCATTTCCTTGGCCTTCCAGACTCAGGCCGTGCCCGCCCCCCTGCGGATCGATGCACACTCAACAAGAAGTGTGGCATACTTGTGGGCACTGGCCAACACCACCTCCCTAGCAGACATCTGCAGAGCAGAGGGCTGGGCAATACCCAATACCTTTGCAAGATTTTACAATCTCAGTGTCGAGTCGGTCTCGTCCCGTGTTTTGTCCGAACTGGTAGAACTCTGTAACGTGGCACAAGCGACCGGGTGTTCCGCTTGCACACAGCGCCCTTCACTAAGTTGCATCCAGTGCACCTTCTCTCCCAGGTTAGCCACTAACCAATCGCTTCCTGGATGTTCTCCTCCTTAGCCTTCTGGCCTGCAGATTCAGTGGAGCAATTCACGTCCAGACCCACTTTGAGCCCACTTTTTGTGCTCTGTACTGGGGTAGGGCTCCACAGGCTTAGTTCCCTCCTCAGGCAAATTCCCTGTGATCGGTACGGTCCCCCTGTCGGCAGACCCGTCTCTCCCTTAGGCAGTCCCACTGCCCCCGGTCGCCGTGCTTGTAGAGCTCCTCCCTCATCAGCCAGGACCTACCACTGCGCCACTCCCATGTACGGCTTCACAACCCTCGTGGTATATTTGCCACGTTACCTCCCCCTAGTCTGTGCAGGATGTGGCCTCCGCAGGGTCTTTCCCCCTGAAAGAATAGGACTGGGAAAGACCGTCTTCCCCGACGCATTTCATAGTGCTAAGATAGCCCCAGCAGCTTCACACCCTATGCGAGAGACATAAAGAGAGAAAAGGCTGTGGCTGCCAGGCTTGCTCCCATGCTAGTCATGTCGCCTGTTCCCGTGCATGTCCTGGGAACCTAAGAGTGGTATATGACACCTTCTAATGGGGGCGATGGGGAGGGTTACGTCCGGCCGACACAGCTGCTTCTATCACGCAACAGCCTGCTGGCACCTGTCACAGCAGTTCACGTAACATGGTTTAGTGCATGGCATTTTTAAATGGGCTCAATGTCGAGTGAGTGACAGAAGTGTTGTAACATCAGTTCCCTTATGGAGGGAACGAGACATTGTGCCCCCTTGCCAAGGCACTATCCCTACCACAGTAATGCGCTGTACCTTATTCTCGGCCCCTCAGTGCAAAAACCTGACTGACAGATGCACCCAAAAGTTGTTAAGCGGGGGGGTGGGTTCATTGTTCATGGCCAAAAGTTGTTGCCCAGGGCACCCCCGGGCAGTCAAGGGCCCCTGGGCACTGGCCCCATTGGTAATCCGTCCCTGCTTTTGAACTTGTCTAATGATATATTTGAAATAAGTTTCAAAATCATTGCAATTATCCGTTATCTATTTTAATTCATTTGGTATGTGTACAATTTTGATGTATTTTTATTATTGAAGAAATGCAGTCCCTATTGCTGTTATTACATCACGAGTTTGAACTGAAGTTATGATGGAGGTGACAGTGAAGTTTCGACAGTAGGTGTCCTATGTATGGGAATACATTCACCGGGAGGAGAATCATGTTCCTGTGTGTGTGTTACCTGCTGATGTCTTCTGTGTGAGTGTATGTGTGTGTGTGTGTGTGTGTGTGTGTGTGTGAGAGAGAGTGTGTGTTACCTGCTGATGTCTTCGGTGTGTGTGTGTGTGAGAGTGTGTGTGTGTGTGTGTATGTGTATGTGTGAGTGAGTGTGTGTGTGTCTGTCTGTGTGAGAGAGCGAGTGTGTGTGAGTGTATGTGTGTGTGCGTGTGTCTGTCTGTGTGAGAGAGCGAGTGTGTGTGAGTGTATGTGTGTGTGTGCGTTACCTGCTGATGTCTTCTATGTGTGTGTGTGTGTGTGTGTGTATGTATGTGTGTTACCTGCTGATGTCTTCTATGTGTGTGTGTGTATAGAGTCTGCAGTGTGTTGAAGAGTTCAGTTTCAGCATAACGCACTTCCTCCCACAGCGCCACCTACAAACACACAGGGGAAGAGAAAACAGTGTGACGTGATATTCAATGTAAAACTATTTAAACAGCACAATAGTTTGTTTGTAATGAATCAATAAATGTCAGTTTTTATTCACACTAGTGGTGTGGATGCAGCATCATTTTAGTAAGAGAGGTCATTGTAGGGATTCACTATTCACAATCAGCCATGAATGAAAGTGTCCAATAACAAGACAGTTAATGAGATATTCAGCTGGTCATGTGATCATAACATGGCTGCTCCCATGTGGAGACCCTCTCCATGCAGAATAAAACAGCTTTTATAAGGTTACACTCATGACTAGAGTCTTCATCTCATGTGAGCGCTCATGATTTTATACATACGTTTCAAAATTACTATTCATTTCATGACCAATAAAACTCTTAAATGAGGAAAAGAGATTACGGAGTGCACCTTAAAATAAGGCATAAAGATGATTAAAGAAATACAAGACACAATTACACAAATGAATTGCATGGACGAGTTCAGTGTGGATTACCCAGAGATCTCTTGAATGTATGATGCGATGAATAAATACCCAGCGCAGTGATTGTGTGTTTGATAACAGTGTCCAGGGCTCCAACAGGAGAGTGAGCACATGTTCCTCCACCTCATCAAATAGATCCTCAAACGCTGGATTCAAACGCAGCAGAACACCTTCAATGATCTCCTCACTCAAGCCAAGGCTCTTCTGAGCTCCACTGCACACATACGAGACGTACAGAAGCTGAGAGGAGACCACACAGAGAGAGACATGCAGTCACATGACTGATCAAATCACACAGTATGTCCATGTGTGTGTGTGTGTGCGCGCGCGCGCATGTACCTGAGCAGTGTGTTGCACTCTATATGGATCAAATGTGTTCTGGTAGAAGAGTGAATGGAACCGCTGCAGTTCTGAGCAGAAATGAACAGAATTTTCCCACAACTGCACACGCGCACACACACACACACACACACACACACACACACACACAGAGCTTTAAATATATATTTCACTTTTGAGTAAATCTACTTCACTCTATTATAAACACACACAGCAACACTGGAATCAACACTCAGTTTGGAGAATCATACAGACAGTTTTAACATCAAATTCCAAAATATATTTATTATTAATGTTTGAATTTCAGTGTTAATGTCTTCAATGAAATTAATGACAAACATTTTCAAGGGTTTATCTTATTTATTTTTGTCAACGATAATGAAGACAATCATGACAATATTCAAATAGTTCACACATGACTGCATAACTTGTGTTGTGAACACCATTTCCTTAAAAACTGCACGTAACAAAATCCTAAATGGGCCAGAAGTGAAGAATTCACCATCAAGTCACTTGTAAAAGTGGCTCATACTTCAGTCATGTTAAAGGGGAAGTGCAATTAAAAATGAACAATCTCTCAGTCATTTTTAACTCTAAATCTTCACTTCATCTTTTGTGTTTTGCATTCTCCGTGCATATCGCCACCTACTGGGCAGACAGGAGAATTTATGGTAAAGAAAAAGCATAAAATATTGAGGTACATTGCGCCAAGCGAGGATTGGACGTGTGAACGGCGAGCTCTGCACACTTTGCTAGTTTTAATACTTTTTGACATTAACCGCTGAGATTCGATACACTCTGTCCCAGAACTATTCTAGGAGAATTCAAAATCCTTGAGACACGTGGAGACTCCTGGGAGTCGACTTGGTCGGGGAGGTGCGGGAAATCTATGCTGCCATGGAGGTGAAGATCAATGATGTGGTAACAAGAGTGGGGGATGGCGAGAAACGGATCGATTACATGGAGTCATCGGAGAGGGAATTATCTGCTAATCCGCTATAGACCAAGGAGAATTTGGAGCATGTCTGGGAGAAGTTGGAGGACTTGGAAAACCGTAGCCGGCGGAATAACGTCCTTACTGTCGGAGTTCCCGAGGGAGTAGGGGGTCAGGGAATGCTGAAATTCCTGAATGGGCTGTTTCAAAGTCTGCTCGACATAAGCCATAAGCTGGAAATCGAGCGAGCTCGCAGGCTTCCTGCTCGGCGATCCGTGGAGGCACAAAAGCCCTGATCAATTCTGGCCAAAGAGATCATCTGATAAAGATCTGCTGTTGCACGAGGAGTAAAGGAAGACTTTCTTGGAAGAACCACATTTTCTTGTTCCCAGACTTTGCGAATTCATCAAGAGAGAAACATAATCAATTCAAGGAATGCAAGAATCTCTTACATAAATGGAAGATCACTTTTGCACTGATGTTCCTGGACAAACTGAGAATAGATCCTAAGTATGACCATAAAGTATTTACATGCCCACAGCAAGCGATGTCCTTCATAAAGACATTGGAGTGAATAAACCATTTCACTCATGTTGCAGCCAAATGGACCGAGTCACTAATCATTGTCTTGACTGATTGTGGAACTGCGCGCTCTCTTTGTGCTGGTTCGGCCCATCAGCCGGGGCCAGACGGTTGTGCCGCTAAATGTTTAGATCTTATGCCACTTTTGTTATAATAATGGAAAGCGACCGCTAACCACGACACAAGCCCGGATCAGTCCGATTCTTAAACAGGACAAAGATCCAAACGAGTGCAAGAGTTTCCATCCCTGATCCTGCTAGATGCTCAAATATTGTCAAACATTCTGGCTAACCGATCAAGTAAAGTTATGACATCTCTTATAGATCAGGTGGGGTTTATTCGGAGCCGCAGCTCTTCTGATAACATCAGGCGTCTCATCAATATCATGTGATCAGACTCCGGTTGCTGCCATCTCACTTGATGTGTTCGATATGGTAGAACGGGAAATATTCGGGTTTTGGAATACGTTTATTGGATGGATTAAGTTACTTTATAGACACCCGGTAGCAGCGATACAAACTAATGGATTAATTTCAGATTATTTTACTCTGGATAGGGGCACCGGCAGGGTTGCCCCATTCTGTCTTGCCCTGGCACCATTATCAGAAAGGAGGATGATTTTCCAGGGGTGATGGCGGCAGGTGTGGCACATAAACTTCTGCTTTACACAGATGATATTAGATCTTGCCTCCACAGAATTATTCCTTCCTTTTCTCAGGAGTCAAATGGTGTAAATCTGAAGCTTTGGCTCGGACAGTGTCCAGTAACGATTTTCCATCCAGCACCTTCCAGTGGCCCAAACAGGACATTCAATATTTGGGCATTTTATTCCCAGCAAATTTGTGTGATTTAGTCAGAGTTAATTTTGTCCCTCTCATAAAAAGGTTCGAGTGATGTGGGCAGGTGTGCTTCACTACATTTATCGATGATTAGGAAGTTTAATGTTATTAAAATTAATTATATTACAAAATTCATCTACCTGTTACAGTCTCTCCCTGTAGACGTCCCCCTCTCTTATTTTAAGCAGTTTGATATCATAGTGAAGTCCTTCATTTGGGATGGGAAACGTCCCAGATTATATTTCAGTAAGAGGAGGGGGAAAAGGAATAATGGGGATTGATTCTGTGAATATATGTTTTACTTTTCGGTTTCAATTGTGTGAATCAATAAAAAGCGTTAATCGTAAATAAAAGCACTTAAATATTGATCTGTTTCTCACATACTCCTATCATATCACTTCTGAAGACATGGATTAAACCACTGGAGTCGTATGGATTACTGTTATGCTGCATTTATGTGCTTTTTGGAGCTTCAAAGTTCTGGTCACCATTCACTTGCATTGTATGGACCTACAGAGCTGAAATATTCTTCTAAAAATCTTCATTTGTGTTCTGCAGAAGAAAGAAAGTCACATCTGGGATGGCATGAGGGTGAGGAAATGATGATGGAATTTTCATTTTTGGGTGCACTGTCCCTTTAAGAAGGACAGTTTCTCATGTTGTTTAATCTTACATATTAAACTAATTCATATTTAACATGTTTGATACATGTTAGGGTAACCCTAACCATAACTGTATGTAGTTTATAATTTTCAGAATTGTTTAATATGTTGGACATTTAAAGTTTGATAGATGTTTGTCATTTTGCACATTATAAATAAGGTATACACAAGATAATACAAATATATAGAATGTTATTTCCATTGACTAAAACCCTATGCTATTTCAGAGTAAAATGTACTAAAATAAATGAACATTTATGAATATCAATTTGAAGTGCATGTTCATCAAAAAAATAAAAAAATTATAACTAAAATAAAAAGCTATGGTGAAAATTAACAGAATTTGCAGAATGTGTATATTAACACATGCAATAACACGGTCCTTTAGATGCTTCCCATATAGGATTCTGTCAGTTGTTCAGCGGCATGATTTATATGAACTACAGGAATATTCATTATAATACCCATTAAATATCTATAAGTATTTATCTATTAAAATACTGTCCTTAAACTTCTGCTCAAAGACATCTCAATTTGCTCAATGTTGAATAAATCCAAGGGAACTCCGCTGAGAAACACAGAAATCATGTTGTCTTGTGTTTGTGTTGATTTTACCTTGTTTCCTGAATTCTGACAGAAATGAGTGAAAAAGAAGCCGGATCTCGATTCAGTGTGAAGAACTTCCAACAGAGCCTGTAGCGCACGGCCGTCCACCTACACACACCGAATACACACGTCAAATATATATACACACACACACACACACACACGCACGGTGAGTGGACCATTCAGTACCTTCAGATTGCTGCAGACGCATGCGGGACAGGGTTCTGCGCAGACGGTGGAGCAGATGCAAGCGGGCAAGTGAATGTATGTTGGCAGGGAGGTGGTGCTGTAAGTGCAGAGATTCGCACAGACAGAACTGAACCCACGTTCAGATGTGTACCACTGATCAAACACACTCATGCTGAAGCGCTGACCCCTGAAACAAACACACACACACTTCATACAAGGTGCTTTTGTATCATGAAATCTGTGATCTCAGACTGTTGGACTATGCATGTGTGATGAAATAGCGCGCACACACACACACACACACACACACACACACACACACACACACACCAGTACAGCAGCAGGATCTCGAACAGATGAGGTTGGATGTGGCGCAGTGTGTCCTCCTGCCAGCAGATGGTGCTGTTTAAACCCAGTCTTGACAGCAGCTCCACACTCAGAGCCGCCGCACTTGTGCTGACTACATACTCACTCCTCATCCACACTAAATACCTGCAACAGCAGAGAGGAATTTAGTGCACACTACTGTATCTGCATCAGAATCATATTATCAGACCCATTGCACTGTTACAACACACACTTCAGGCACACAAGCGCATATGTGAATGCGTGCTGGCGCATAGGTAACAGACTTCAGTACTGGATGTTACTATCAGATTCGGCAGATTTCCTCTGGGCTTGGTCACTATTCAAGTAGCTGATATAAACATGTTGAACATGCTCAGTGAGATTCTCTTCAAACTGTTGCTCCACCATGACAACAGTCGACCGGAATGTACGGAAGCCCGTTTTGTCCAAGGTTCATCACTTTCTTGTTTTCCCTTTTGTTCTCGAGATTCCGTCGAGAAAACACGCTTGGAGCAGCTCATCGTCACAGGAACTGCATCTTCTTCTGTTAATCGCGACAGTAAGCTTCTCTAGGACAAAGAGATGGATATCATCTCAGTTTTACCTGCTGACCTGCATCTTTTTTTAACTAAAGGGTTTATAAATAAACATGTAATAACCATGTGCAGGCTCAAAGGCATCAATATCTGAGAGTACATGAACAACTGATTATTAACGTCTAGATTGGATAATAACTACACTTGTGGGATGTGATGTAACATTTAATTAACATGGGTATGAGATGTGCTTATATGACTGTATTAGGTTAAAACTTGTGGGATTTGTGCTTCTTTTGATCCATATACTGAAGCAGTCATGTGATTTTCAGCTGAATGAAGCTTCGGACGACACGGATCACGCCCCCCCCCCCCATGATTGAAGCTCTCATACAGTGCTGCAGTGCTTGCTTCAGTATATACGCAGTGCTTCAGTGCATACAGTGCTTCAGTATATACGCAGTGCTTCAGTGCATGCAGTGCTTCAGTGCATGCAGTGCTTCAGTGCATGCAGTGCATGCAGTGCTTCAGTGTATACAGTGCTTGCTTCAGTATATACGTAGTGCTTCAGTGCATGCAGTGCTTGCAGTGCTTGCATCAGTATATACGCAGTGCTTCAGTGCATACAGTGCATGCAGTGCTTCAGTGTATACAGTGCTTGCTTCAGTATATACGCAGTGCTTCAGTGTATACAGTGCTTGCAGTGCTTGCATCAGTATATACGCAGTGCTTCAGTGCATACAGTGCATGCAGTGCTTCAGTGTATACAGTGCTTGCTTCAGTATATACGTAGTGCTTCAGTGCATGCAGTGCTTCAGTGCATACAGTGCTTGCATCAGTATATACACAGTGCTACAGTGCATGCAGTGCTTCAGTGTATACAGTGCTTGCATCAGTATATACACAGTGCTACAGTGCATGCAGTGCTTCAGTGTATACAGTGCTTGCATCAGTATATACACAGTGCTACAGTGCATGCAGTGCTTCAGTGCATACAGTGCTTGCATCAGTATATACACAGTGCTACAGTGCATGCAGTGCTTCAGTGTATACAGTGCTTGCAGTGCATGCTTCAGCATATACGTAGTGCTTCAGTGCATACAGTGCATGCAGTGCTTCAGTGTATACAGTGCTTGCAGTGCATGTTTCAGTATATACGTAGTGCTTCAGTGCATGCAGTGCTTCAGTGCATACAGTGCTTGCATCAGTATATACACAGTGCTACAGTGCATGCAGTGCTTCAGTGTATACAGTGCATGCTTCAGTAGATACGCAGTGCTTCAGTGCATGCAGTGCTTCAGTGTATACAGTGCTTGCAGTGCATGTTTCAGTATATACGCAGTGCTAGAGTGCATGCAGTGCTTCAGTGTATACAGTGCATACAGTGTATGCAGTGCATGCTTCAGTATATGCACAGTGTATACAGTGCTTGCAGTGCATGCTTCAGTAGATACGCAGTGCTTCAGTGCATGCAGTGCTTCAGTGTATACAGTGCTTGCAGTGCATGTTTCAGTATATACGCAGTGCTACAGTGCATGCAGTGCTTCAGTGTATTCAGTGCATACAGTGTATGCAGTGCATGCTTCAGTATATGTACAGTGCTTCAGTGCATGCAGTGCTTCAGTGCATACAGTGTATACAGTGCTTGCAGTGCATGCTTCAGTAGATACGCAGTGCTTC
>JAVLUX010000015.1:44556507-44566507 GCA_032164185.1 Moxostoma hubbsi
CGATAATTTTGAGGTTTTGGTACGATACTTCGACATTTCTAATCTGGCAACACTGTGCAGATTTCACAGTGTTGAAACTAACAGAGCAGTCTAAACATAATAAACGTGTGCTTGATAGAACAGGCCCATTATATATATATATATATAGCGATCAGCCAAAACATTAAAAGCACCTGTCTAATATTGTGTAAGTCCCCCACGTGTCGCCAAACCAGCTCAAACCCGCATTCACAGACCAGCATTCAGAGATGATATTCTCCAACACAATTATACAGAGCAGTTATCTGAGTTACTGTAGACTTTATCAGTTCAGTCTGATCATTCTCTGTTGATCTCATTAACAAGTGTTTCATACACAGAACTGAGGATCACTGGATGTGTTTTGTGTTTCATTCGGAGTAAATTCTAGAGAATTGAACACCCTTGACCTCTTCCACTTGTTGCCCCGGAAGTGGTTTTAATGTCACAAGCCTTAAAATGATCACAGAATAAAAGTTGAAATATATTGTGATGTTGAAGAGCAGCCGTTTCATCAAGACATCCGCGTCAGTCCCTCTCTGCAGCGCCAATGCAATCACACTGGTGTGATCGTACGTGCGAAGAGGTTAAAGGTCAAGAATTACTTGTGTTCCAGAGTGAATTTCAGAACAGAAATGCCCATCCCGGCATTCCATCCAGTATTGTTTATGAGAGATCGTGAAATTTGATTAAAAATGTGTGGATAGGAACCCAGCTAATGTAGCATACTGCTTTACTTACCATTTAAAACAGAAGTATGCAGTACGGCAAGTGAGCGGAGGTCTCTAGTGCACTCTTCAACTCTCTCGTGTGACTGTGGGATGCTTCCTTATCCTCCGAGATGACATCATTCCAGTCATCAGACACATGGCCTAACCTGCGATATTGATCTACACACAAACATATAAATAGGGTAAACATATCTTCAGTTTATAGTAACGACTGACCTGTAAATGTCAGCAGCAGACAGAAGACTAAGGACAACAGCTAGCACGTGTCTCAGGTTCCGCATCTTCAGTCCTGAGATGATGTCCACAATGTCCAGGCCCATTTTGCGTCCGATGAGCCCAGAGAGAGGCAAGCTGGTTCTGATAGGTCCATCTTCCTCCATCACACGCAGCAGTTCCTCTAAACTGGTTTGCCAGTTTCAAGGGTTGAAGTAAATCGCTTGAGTGAACATCAGACGCCATTTATGACAGTAGAAATCTGAAACGGCACTCAAAGTGCTGTAGGACCAGTCGGGCTGATGTCTGGAGAGTTCTCGCTGGGATCTCTGGAGGCTTCTCCAGGTGTGGCGATGCCGCTCTTCCTCCCATCAGAGGATGAGCAGGAGATGAGCAGACGTCTGTGGAGTGACAGGTCCTTTTTTATTACCTTTGGAGTCTCACACCAGCCCATTTGGACTGACGGTTCTCTCTTCGACTCTTTCAGAGTCCTTTGGCCATCCCTGGTCTTTTCTGGGTGAACTCTTGAGACAAGTCCAGCTCATGGTTTTCCTTGGTGTCATTCGAAGTGCCTGGTCGGGTGTCTTTCCTGGGAATGTAGAGACGCTCCATATGACCGTTGCTGTGACAGGAGCCACAGATCTGATATTTCACACTGAAAATGATCATGTGTGCCCTCCATTATCTTCAGCTGGCCTTCAAACACTTAATGGAACCAAGAGTGCCATCAACCAACAAGAAAATAATTACCAATTAATCTCGGAGTATAATGTTCCCTTTCATAGAGCTAATGGTTCACTAGCTCATAAATATTACTGGAAACTCACTCATGTAGTTTGGTTTAACGTTAAACAGTAACCGGACAATAACAGTCAGGAAGGTTTGTGACAAAAATATGAAAACAGTTGAACAAATTCAGCTCATCGATTTGAGTGTTAGTGAGTAGTTGTTCATTAACGCATTGGATGTTAACCCCCCCAAAAAACGGTTTTGACAGCGGAGGTCGGTTACTGTTGCTAAGGTGACGGGCTCGGCGGTTTGTCTTCTCAAGATTCAAACTTTGCGCCGATTTAATTGCGCGTGCAAAACACAACCTGAGCGCGCGCCCGCCGGAACAAACAATAGCGCGCACGCTGCTGCAACGGATTTAAACAGCTAATATAACGCACACTTCGCTAATAAACTCATTTTATTCGTGTAGACGCGCATATGTATCGCTTTAGTGCAGACAGAGATATAGAAACTGACGAAATAAGATGAAAAAATGATTTAACTCCTCAAACAAACAGAATCACCTCAGTTCACGTAACACACACATGAATGGATTTTTCAAATGTGACATTTTAAACTGAAATCATAATTAAACCCACGAATGAAAGGCTTCGTGTTACGTGTGTGACCTGCTGCTCAGAGAGAGAGAGAGAGAGTGTGTGAGTGAGTTGAGAGAGTGAGAGAGTGATGTTGATCATCAGGTTAATGAGGCTCCACATTAAAATTTCGAGCCCATTTCATTGATTGGACGCGGATTTAAAGATGTATGCCTTTAGGGCAGAAAAAACACTTTTGATGTAAATATTTATGATCTTCAGAATCAAGTTTCTTGGTCAATTTATTTTTACACGAGATTAATTATATATCACAAATGTGGACATTTCAGTAGGACATGCAAAATACTTTTAATGAAAATAACTGTATATAAAACTTCTGTAATCACAAGCAACTGTGATTGGTTCATCCTGTCGTGTGTTGAGAAAAGTAACAGATATCATGTGACAATTTGTGCTGTTGCTGAACAACCGTTTACACCTGAATAACACTGACAAACTTTTATAGACATTGAACTGAAAAAACAGTGAAGAGTTATAAGAAACGTATACACAGTGAAGTGTTATAAGAAAAGTTGTAATTTAGACTCTTTCCTGACCAATCGAGACAACTTCCGGGCCGCTTAGCTCCGCCCATTTACGCCTTCACGTGTTTGTGTTGCCATAGAAACCGTATGCGTGGATAGTGAGTAGTTCTCGCAGAAATAGCCTCATAAAAGCTTTGAAATCAACAACAGAAATACTTTTATTGAACATCAGGATTAACTATAGGTGGATACTTATTGTGGTTTGGTGTGTTTAAGAGTTTGAAATGAAAGAATGATCAGCAGGAATGTTTAGAAGTGTTGTGTTGTGTTGTGACAGGTGTCATGAGTGTTCAGGCTGTTTCTGCTCTGGTGGATCCGGGTTCGAGCTGCAGGTCGGTTCCTGTGGAGCATCTGGACTACAGCTTCATCCAGAACTGCTCCGATCTGAAACATCTGGAGCAGATCCTGAGAGTCCTGCGGTGAGACCCGTCTGTCTGTCTGTCTGTCTGTCTGTGGTCAGATCACTCACCTGTGCTGCTGATATTCCTCAGGTCTGGTCATGAAGGGTTTTACCCTCATCTCATTGAGTTCTGTGAGAAGCACGTGGAGAGTCTCGACCCAAAGTCTCGAGTCCTCCGGCAGGAGAAGAGCATCTCCACCGCTGCATGTTTCTCCCCAGAGGAATGGACGGAGATCTCAGAAGAGCTGCAGGTAACAGAATCACTCACATGTTCCAGAAGTGCTCGTAATGCTTCAACATCGTATCTGTCTCGGATGTTTTTTCACAGATGTGGGAGAGAAACATGAGAATAAATGAAACCGTGTTAAAGCGAAGCTCTTTATTCAGAGATGATGAAGATGTGCCGCCAGTGCGTTCATCAAACGCCACAGATCAGGTAAAAGTGTCCAGTCTGGAGAAAATATCTCACACGTCTTTCCAAACGCAGGAGATTAACCAAATATCTTTGATTTGATGAAACGTCCCTGTAGAGAACCGTGAGTGTTGAAGTGAAGAACTACAAATCATGGCCCGTCCCGGGAGCGTTGGGAGACTCCAGGTGAGTCACAGCAGGTGTTTATGAAGGGCACTTTGTGTTGGAGTGTAACTGTGTGTTCCTGCTGCAGGTGTCATGTGGATAAAGACGGAGCTAAACTAGAGGAGATGCACAGAACGACCCATCACAGCACCAGTAATCCTGACCTCCCTAAAATCAAACACACAATCAACAACACGGGTGAATATCATCCAGTAATTAATAAACATCAATGAACATTTGCAGCATAACTGTGTGTTTAAAGATCAGTTCATCAGAACAATCTGTCATTATTTACTCGTGTCGTTCCAAACCCAAATCAGATATTTTGAGGGATGTTCATGCTGCTCTTTTTTAATACAACAAATCCACAATAACAAATAAGGCCACGATAAGTATGAATATACGTGACCACAAATGAGAAATGCTTCAGTGGATATTAACGACTTCAATCTCAGTCTAGTTTAACTTCAGCAGACTTAAATATACTTCGTACTGTTATGGGCTATTTTATTAAAAGAGCATCTTGGAGCAATATCTTATTTCCACTGAAGGAAGAAAGTCATATGGGTTTGGAACAACATGAGGATGAGTAAATGATGATTATGTGTGTGTGTGTTCAGCTCTGAGCTCTCAGGAGAAATGTGTTCTGTCTCGCCGTGAGAAAGAAAAAGGAAATGATGCGTTCAGAAGTGGAGATTACGAGGAGGCCACAGTGTATTACAGCAGGTGAGAGAGAGAGAGAGAGAGAGATGTCTGTGAGGGGTTGAGCGGCCACTGATGAGATGCAGTCACATGACCTGTGTGTGTGTGTGTGTGTGTGTGTGTGCGCACAGGAGTCTGTCTCTCGTGTCATCCGTCGCTGCGTATAATAACCGCGCTCAGACTCACATCAAACTTGAGCGCTGGCACGCGGCTCTCAGCGACTGCGATGCGGTTTTACAGCTGGAACCAGGAAACGTTAAAGGTGGGAAACACACACGCACAAACACACACACAAACACACACACACACGCACAAACACACACATACGCACAAACACATACAGACACACACACTCTCACACACACACACACACACAAACACATACAGACACATACAGACACACACACACACACACACACAGACACACACACACACACACACACACACGCACAAACACATACAGACACACACACTCTCTCACACACACGCACAAACACATACAGACACACACTCACACACACACACACACGCACGCACAAACACATACAGACACACACACACACACACACACACACACACATACAGACACACACACACACACACACACACACACAGAAACACATACAGACACACACACACACACACACACACACACACACACAGACACACACACACACGCACAAACACATACAGACACACACTCTCACACACACACACACACACGCACAAACACATACAGACACACACTCACACAGACACACACACACATGCACACAGACACACACACTCACACACACACAAACACATACAGACACATGCACACAGACACACACACACACTCACACACACACAAACACATACAGACACATGCACACAGACACACACACACACACTCACACACACACAAACACATACAGACACATGCACACAGACACACACTCACACACACAGACACACACACACTCACACACACACAAACACATACAGACACATGCACACAGACACACACACACACACTCACACACACACAAACACATACAGACACATGCACACAGACACACACACACACTCACACACACACAAACACACACAGACACACGCACACAGACACACACACACACACTCACACACACACAAACACATACAGACACATGCACACAGACACACACTCACACACACAGACACACACAAACACATACAGACACACACACGCACACACACACACACACACACACATACAGACACACACACACACACACGCACAAACACATACAGACACACACACACACACACGCACGCACAAACACATACAGACACACACACACACACACACACACACACACACACACACACACACTGAGCTTGTTTGCTGTCTACATAGGAAACTCAACTTGTAATTGATTCAAATAAAGTTTACACACAGCACTCACAATTCTTGCACTAAACTGTTCATTTATAATTGCGCAGAAGTATTTGTTATTGTTACTCTACATGACTGACATTGTGTGTGTGTGTGTGTGTGTGTGTGTGTGTCTGTATGTGTTTGTGCGTGTGTGTGTGTGTGTCTGTAGCTCTATTGCGTCGCTCTACTGTGCACAAGCATCTGGGTCACCTGCAGGATTCTCACGCTGATCTGAGAACAGTTCTGCTGATGGAGCCTCACAACATCACAGCACAGGTACAACAGATGAACACACAGCAGCACAACAGTCGCTCAGACTGACCTGAGAACACTTTTCAGTTCATCTTTGAGAAACACATGACAGCACGTTTAAATGAAGCTGTAATGTGACATTTGTTTGGGTGTTTGTTCAAATACTTTCTCGTAGTTTATCTATTTGATATTTTGACTTCCTGTGAAACGCTGTGACAATTTTCAGTCTGTTTGAGCGACCAATGCCATTAGTTAGGGCGGGACAATCTGTTTCTCTGACCAATAGAGTGCAACAGTGTCCACTCACTTCTTCCGGAAGTATTTTTCCCGTTTATTTGCATTCCGATTACATAAAGTCCCTCATAAAAGAGTTTTACACCATGAAACAAACCGACCAGCTCTGAGATGAATCACAACATTAGAAACTGTGATGTGAAAAAAATATATTTCAAAATCAGACAAAAAGACAAAATACAAGACTGTGTGTGTGTGTGTGTGTGTGTGTGTGTGTGAGAGAGAGTGTGAAAGAGTGCGTGTGCGTGACTGTGTGTGTGTGTGAGTGTGTGTGAGTGTGTATGTGTATGTGCGTGCGCGTGTGTGTGTGTGTGTGTGAGTGTGTGTGAGTGTGTATGTGTATGTGCGTGCGCGCGTGTGTGTGTGTGTGTGTGTGTGTGTGAGAGAGAGTGTGAAAGTGTGCGTGTGCGTGACTGTGTGTGCGTGCATGTGTGAGTGTGTGTGAGTGTGTATGTGTATGTGCGTGCGCGTGTGTGTGTGTGTGTGAGTGTGTGTGAGTGTGTATGTGTATGTGCGTGCGCGTGTGTGTGTGTGTGTGTGTGTGAGTGTGTATGTGCGTGCGCGTGTGTGCGTGTGTGAGTGTGTGTGTGTGAGTGTGTGTGTGTGTATGTGTGTATGTGCGTGCGCGTGTGTGTGTGTGTGAGAGAGAGTGTGAAAGTGTGCGTGTGCGTGACTGTGTGTGCATGCGTGCGCGTGCGTGAGTGTGTGAGTGTGTATGTGTGTATGTGCGTGCGCGTGTGTGTGTGTGTGTGAGAGAGAGTGTGAAAGTGTGCGTGTGCGTGACTGTGTGCATGCGTGCGCGTGCGTGCGTGTGTGTGTGTGTGAGTGTGTGTGAGTGTGTATGTGTGTATGTGCGTGCGCGTGTGTGAGTGTCTGTGTGCGTGTGTGTGCGCGTGTGTGCGCGTGAGTGTGTGTGCGCGTGAGTGTGTGTGAGAGTGAGTATGTGTGTGTGTGTGTGTGTGAGTGTGTGTGTGTGTATGTGCATGCGCGCGTGTGTGTGTGAGAGTGAGTGTGTGTGTGTGAGTGTGTATGTGTATGTATGTGCGTGCGCGTGTGTGTGTGTGTGTGTGTGTGTATGTGCGTGCGTGCGGGTGTGTGTGTGTGTGTGTGTGTGTGTGTGTGTGTCTCGTCATCACTCACTGCTCTCATGTGTGTAACCTCCAGAAGCTCCTACTGGAACACAGACAGACAGACAATCATCAGGAAAATCACAGAGTCGGCAAAAAGATCCTCATTCAGGAGGTTGAAGAAGAAGAAGAAGAAGAAGAAGAGTGTTATGATGAAGAGGAGAAAGGGGAGGATTGTAATGATGAAGGTGAGGAGTGTTTTCACAGATTGACTGTCACTGTTTCTATTGCTCAGTATGAAACATGACCGACACACACCAGTTTCTATCCATTAGAGATTGTGTGAGATGATGTTTTCTCTGTGTGTCAGTCTTGAATTCAGAGTGTCAGTTTAACGTCCTGAAGACAGAAGGGAATGATTTAGTCAAGAGAGGCTGTTATCAGGATGCACTCCACAAATACACTGAATGTGTTGAGCTGAAGCCGCACGAGTGTGCCGTTTACACCAACAGGTACGACTGAACTTAAGCACACGTCTGATCACTGCAGGACACATGAAACTAACGTCAGAGCTTCACACAACACATATGAAATCTGTGTTTCAGAGCGCTCTGTTATATTAAACTGGAGCGCTTCACTGAAGCAAAGCAGGACTGTGACTCCGCCCTCCAGATTGACCCCACCAATAAGAAAGCTTTCTACAAACGTGCACTGGCCAATAAGGGCCTGAAGGTGAGACTATCACCATAGCAACCTGCTCATCTCTCCATGCACCCACAGTTACCTGTGAATGTTTCAAGTGTGTGTGTGTGTGTGTGTGTGTGTGTGTGTGTGTGTGTGTGTAGGATTACCTGGCGAGTCATTCAGACCTGCAGCAGGTGTTGTGTTTGGATGAGAGTGTTGTGGAGGCTCAGGAGCTTCTGATCGAGGTCAAACATCTGATGGAGGTGAAACAATGTTCTCCAGCACGACCACGCAAGAATATTCCTATCACTGAGGTTAGCGCTCACGCGCGCGCACACACACACACACACACACACACTCACACTCACTCACACACACTCACACTCACACACTCACTCACACACACTCACTCACACACACTCACACTCTCACACACACTCTCACACACACTCACTCTCACACACTCACTCACTCTCACACTCTCACACACTCACACACACTCACACACTTACTCACACACTTACTCACACACACTCACACTCTCACACACACTCTCACACACACTCACTCTCACACACACTCACTCTCACACACGCACTCACTCTCACACACACTCACACACACACTCACTCACTCACACACACTCACTCACACACACTCACTCACACACACTCTCACACTATCTCTCACTCTCACACTCACTCTCACACTCACTCTCACACTCACACACTCACTCTCACACACTCACTCACACTCACACACACACACTCACTCACACACACTCTCACACTCACACTCTCTCTCACACTCACTCTCACACTCACACTCTCTCTCTCTCTCTCACACACTCACTCTCACACACTCACACACACACACTCACACACTCACTCACACACACTCACACTCTCACACACACTCACACACTCACTCACACACACTCACACTCTCACACACACTCTCACACACACTCACTCTCACTCACTCACACACACTCACACTCACACACACTCACACTCACTCACACACTCACTCACTCACTCTCACACACACTCACACACGCACTCACACTCAAACACTCACTCTCACACACACTCACACACACACTCACTCACACTCACACACACTCACTCACACACACTCTCACACTATCTCTCACTCTCACACTCACTCTCACTCTCACACTCACTCTCACACTCACACACACTCACACACTCACTCTCACACACTCACTCACACTCACACACACACACTCACTCACTCACACACTCTCTCACACTCACACTCTCTCTCACACTCACTCTCACACTCACACTCTCTCTCACTCTCACACACTCACACTCACTCACACACACTCACACACACACACTCACTCACACACACACTCTCACACACACTCACTCTCACTCTCACACACTCACTCACTCTCACACACTCACTCACTCTCACACTCTCACTCACACACACTCACTATCACTCTCACACTCACTCTCACACTCTCACTCACTCACACTCACACACACTCACTCACACACACTCTCACACTCACTCTCACACACACTCACTCACACACACTCTCACACTCACACTCTCTCTCACTCTCACACTCACTCTCACACTCACACTCTCTCTCACTCTCACACACTCACTCTCACACACTCACACTCACTCACACACACTCACACACACACACTCTCTCTCACTCTCACACACTCACTCTCACACACTCACACTCACTCACACACACTCAC